>JAJEJO010002223.1:148766-283497 GCA_020662805.1 Glaucomys volans | reverse complement strand
CTTCTTCCCAGCAATGATACAGACCAATTTCCTGAGCATGTTTTTACAGTTATTGTATTTAATGGTGCTTAGCAAAGCTTCTGAGTATAAATATAGTCAAAATGTAGGCGCACACTGGAAACTTTTCTGAAAATAATCAGTTTACACTTTTTATGTGCTTGGGTTTTTTACCCCTTTATGGTGGTGTGTGTATGTAGTCTTTCATCTTAGACATTTGAAATGCATGTGCAATGGGTATGTTCACTGAAATTTTCCTTATGTTTTATAGGTGAATTCATGACACCTTTGACTCTTCTACTGTCTCAGACCTTAGGTAACAAACCTGCAGCTGCTTTTCTAACAAACTGTTGATCAGCAAAAATAAAGGGGCTACAGAAACACTCATTTTTATGCTGTTCCCTTTTGGGCTTCATGCAAAGACAATTCTGTGTAAATGTACAGTTGACTCTGATTTGGAAATCTGAAAATCAGTCCATCCTTGTTATAAAAATTTTTTTACAATTGTAATTATATTGATGTTCATATTGTGTAAAATAACTCATTTAATAAAGTAGTACTTTGATTTTACAACATCACAGGATAAATGATTCTACAAATTCTGTTCTAACTTTTCTTATTTGCCTTATAAAAATCTAATGAATTCAGCAGCTAGAATTGCAAGCTCAACTTTTATCTCCCTTTCTCAGCTCAGTGGAGGTTCCTTAAACTAGAGCAGACTCATTCATTTAAATTGTGCACATGATCTTATTGGCAGCTATGATCTAGGTGAAGATTGACTTATCTGCTGCCTTAGAATATTTCAATTATGTATCATGCCCCCAATGATCATTTCACGTGTTTGGAATTGAAATGTTTAAATTTCCTGTATGAATTGGATTTAGCTATCAGTCAGGGGTGCCCTGTAGATAACTCATCCATTTGTTAAAAACAATTGGATTGTCAGTGAGCCCTTCTGAAAGATAAGGTTCTGAAGTATATGTCAAAACACAATAATCATTAGTCCCTATTGTTTAATAGAAAATATGATGGAACAAATATGAACTGGTAAAAAAGATCTTTTATAAATCATAGTGGATTTTTTGCAAATTGTTCAAGTTCTTTAATTTGAAATTGAAGCATAATTTTTGAAGGAGTTTTAGGAAGTTATTTGCCAACTTTGTGAATGAATTTTTGCATTAACAAGAATATTGGGATTACTTGTGGCTGGTTAAGTCCCAGAATACTTTCTCCTGAATTGTTGATTTTAGGAATTGGCTTTCTGGTGGTTCCTAAAATCAGACCATGTGTACAGCATGACTTCCATTCGAACTAGAAAGGTATTAAAATCAGACAATATGCTCATTCTTTTGGAACTAAGGATGGGGAAGTGGTTTTGTTTAGTTGGATAAGGTAAATGCTACCCAACTAAGGAAAACTGAACTTTAGTGTTCTTTTAATTTGCTTTTGTCAACTATTAACTTGTACAAATGAAACTGCTGTAACTCAGTTTAAATTTTAAAATTAACATGATAGGAAGAACACTAAAATATTTACTGCTAACTGCTTAGAGCCGCATATCTGATCCTGTGGATTACAAAATGCATTCCCTCCTCCTGCTGTAACTCATTGCTGCATTTGTTTTGTAGCTCCACATATTCTGCCCACCTTGTTTGTCTTCACTGTAAGTTTAAAATAAGATGTTTGCAAGGAAAAGCTTCAGTGCTGATAGTTTCTTAGCAACTCCTATTCTTAGACCCTTATTTTAAAAATACAGTCCTTTTGTTTCATGTATTTAATTTAATTTCCTAAGTTTCAGACTTAATATCTGTTGTTTCCTAATATGTCAATTGCCAGAACATTAGTTCTACCTAATATCTTGTGGTGGTGGTTATAGAAGTTCTGGTTAAATTACAGTTTATAAGTTTTTGAAAGTGCTTTAGCATATGTATGTCTATTTTTAGTAACAAATCATTTAAAACCCATTCACAGATTTTGGTTTAAATTTTTTTCATTTTGTTTTACTGATTGTAATTCAGAATAAAATTTTTTGTTCTTGTATTTAACCCTTTTTTATAAGCAGCTGAAGACACCATATTTAACTCTGTATCTCAGTGATAGGGAAATAGTCGAATTGATCTTATATAAGACATGAATCTCAATATGGGGATTATTAGTACAATCCCCTATTTATGTTTGAGTTAAATCTTCTATAAGGAAAAAATTCCAAGTTTTAAATATCTCTGTTACCTAATTTGAAGATTCTTTAACAGATAACAGCAAAGTTTATTTAAAAACTGTTATGGTGTCTTCAAAGATTTGATAAAATACACTGAGAGAGAATTGCCATTCTGTATTTATATTAGTTGCCAAAAGAAACGGGGTTAAGATTAAACTTGTTTCCATTCTCTTCAAATGGATATCCCCATGTTTAATTGACACACTGGGGCCTCAGTTGTGTGCTGTAATGTCTTATTAAAGAAGATATTAAAGAAACTAAACTAGTCTAATTTCTTTTACATTTTAAGAGGTTTTGATATTGCCTCTTTTTTTCTTCCTTTCTAAACTTAAAAGAATTGTCTCTTGAGTGTAGCTTGAGTTCTAAGAGTGACAAGAGATTTCTTTCATTATTCATTGTTTTTCCTACATTCTTTTGTCTGTTTTGGGTCTATAGACTACTTCTTAAGAATGAACAGAAAGAATTTGTCATTCTGAAACCTTGCAATTCAGAATATGTGTGAGTTGTTGGAAGGGGAAATAATTGACTGTTAACATAAAAATAATATGAAAAAAATGCTTAGATCAGTTAATTGAACTAGATTGTTGTCCTTGATGACCTTGACTTCCATTTTATGGTAACATTTTTTGACACTACGTAGGTACTATCACATCATAATTCAAGCCTGAGATGCAGCATGAATAAGGTAGAATTTACCACATTACTGCCCCCCAGTCCCTTGTTTTTCATTTTCATAATATATGGAACATACTTGGTCTATAATCCTGGGGACTTGGGAGCCTGAGGCAAGAGGATTGCAGGTTCAAAGCCATCCTCAGAAATTTAACAAAGCCCTAAGCAACTTTGTGAGACCCTGTCTCAAAATAAAAAAGGGACGGGAATATGGCTCAGTGGTTAAGCAACCCTGGGTTCAATTCCTATACCAAATAAATAAAAATGGCTGATATAAAGGACTTTTTCCATAATAATAGCTATCGAACCACAGTCCAAACTACAATTGAAATGCCATATTTAAACTACTCAATCTAAATTGATTTGTACAAGATTTCCAGTTTGGGGGTTTGTTTTGAAGAGTGTATGGCAGTAAAGACAACACTAGGGGGTTGTGTTTACTGTGACTTTACATTCTGAAATAGTTCAAACTACCTTAATTTTACCATAGAAATTTTTTAAAAATCATAAGACCTTTCATTGTGCAGATTAATAAAACATCTATTTGAGAAAACAGATGTTTTATTAAGAAAAATTCATCCTGTCATTATTAATTGTGGATTATCATGTTAAACTGAAAATACCTTTTTCATTTTAAATGTTCCTTTGATAAGTTGTTTACTGAGTTCCTTTTTTTTTTTTTTTTGCCACCATTCTTTAGTTGCAATTATTTGTATATAGTATAATATGGCTCCAAAGTTAAAATTTGTACCTACAGAGACAGAATTCATTTATTATTTATATTCATATGGGCATGTTTCAGTATGAATTAATGTTAAAATCATACTACTTTTAGTCATTTTTTATGTACATAGCATCATTATCTCTATTGGCTTAGTTTTTGTAGACCAAATAAGTATCTCACTTTACCACTACCTTTTGTATTATAAATTTCAAATGGGACTTGCATTTTGGATTCTACTTTATTAAAATCCTAATTGCCAGGAAAGACACCATCATATTTCCTCTAATAACAATGTCATCTTGTTTCTGGGTCACATGTATCAAACAATTAAGGTACTTTTTTCAGATATAGAATCTTTTTAAGCTTTTTATAGTACCAGAAATTCTTACTCATTAAATGGGAACATGGCAAGATTTGTTTTTTAACTCACTAACTTAAAAATAAAATCATAATGAGACTTAAGTAAAATGAATTAGATTATAAAAATTTAAAATCTTTTTTCGCAGGCATTCATCTAAACTTTATGTTACAGTTTGTACCAAGTTCAGACTTTTGTTCCCTCATAATCCCTTCACCAGGAAGACTTATACACAGTGACCTTTTGGGCTGAGAGTACTGCTTATTGATGCAGGACATTTTTTCAGGGAAATCAGTTGCAATTTAGGTGGCCTTTGTACTAATCGTTTTGAAAATTGTGAGAAGTTTTTATATTTTTTACATAGGAGACTTCTGTATATTTTTAAATCTGTATCTCTACAGCTTTCTTTTGAAAAAATACTTAGTTTGGGGATAATTTTAGACTTACAGAAAAATTGTGTAAGAGAATTCGCATACACCACTCACTGAATTTTAGTTTCCCCTAATATAATTATATTTCTGTGGTATGTTTGTCAAAACTAAGAAACCAGCATTGGTATGTTTCTCTTAACCAGTTTTTCTGTTAGTGACCTTTTTCTGTTCCAGGATCCAATTCAGGGCACCCATTGCTCTTGGTTGTCTTTCCTCCTTAGTCTCCTCTGGTCTGTGACAGTTTCTCAGTCTCCCTTGGGTTTTCATGCATTGACAGTTTTCTGCATGGCTTAAATATGATGTAGAAGGTCCCTCGTTTTGGATTTGCCTAACATTTGCTTCTTGGTTTCCCTGGGATAACAGATTATTAGAAAGAAGACCCAGAGGTATAGTGCCATTCTCATTGTTATCATCTCAGATATATACAATGTTAGCAAAGGGTAACAGCAAAGGTGCACAGATGTGCTGTTACCCTTCATTACCTGATTAAAGTAGTGTCTGCCAGGTTTCTCTACTGGGAAGTTACTATGTTTTCCTTTCCATGGGCAACTTTCAGGGGAGTAAGTCCAGCAAAGGGAAGGGGGACTTAGTTCTCACCTGTTGGAGGGATTGTGTGTGTGTGTGTGTGTGTGTGTATGTATGTATTTATTATCTGGAGTCCTGATCTGATGTGTCTCTACATGTGAGAGCATGAGGAAAATGGGGCATCAAACCCAGAGCCTAGTACTTGCTAGGTAAGCACTTTACCACTGAGCTACATTCCAAACCCTGAAGTTCTTATAGAATATTTCTCTTTTCCTCATTTACTTAAGTCACTTATTTATATTTATATGGGCTCATAGTCAAATACATTATTTTGTTATTCACATTATTCTAGCTTTGGCTTTGGGCAGCTTTTTCAGTTGACTTCTGTTTCTTTTTGTATGCTTCATCTTTTTGTGGTGGAGGTTGTTTGCTTTGTTTTTTGGACTTGAGAATATCCTTACTATTAAGAGTATAAGATGCTTCGGATTCATCTAGTATTTTCCCAGCCTTAGAATGAGCCATTTCTCTAAGGAAACTTGGATCCTTTGATTGGAGAATGATATTTAGAAACCCAGATCTGAGTGCTAAGTGTAAGTTGATCTTTTGGTGTTTTTGTTTGTTTTAATTACGAAATGTTGGTAATATATGAAGATGATTCAGAACAATATTCTCATCACAGATTTTTTGGCTTAAGTTCTTTGAATGAGTTTTTTACACATATTACTGAAGCCTTCTTTTAAGTTACCAATGTAGTTATTAAGAATAATGTATGTGAAGTTGCTTTCTGAGCTGTAAAGTGTTATAGAAGCAAATGTATTACATGAAGAAATAGAGTAAAAGTCCTTAATCCTTAGAAATTAAAATGCCTTTTGGAGATAATGCATATATTTATATAATTTTAGGCTATGTGGTTAGATGCTTGGTGACTTCTATAACTGACAGCATCTATAGGAATATGGAGGAGGGATAGTAGATAGTGCGGGTAGATGGCTGGTGAGTTGAAGAAGTCAGTGTCTACCTGGGAAGATGGAGAGTTAGCTGGGGGGTAGGAAAAGGAGAAGGAGCAAATAGGGAAAGCAAGGTGGGGGTGGCTGAGTGAGCAAAAGCTCAGGCAAGTACATAATGTTTCTTTGAGAGAAAGTGAGTGGGCCAGTCAGAGCTTAAGTCTTGTGAATGAGAGCCTTTGAGCCCATGGATGAGAGTGGGGAGAAATGAGAATGGGACCAGATTGTGCAATGTGTGCACACTACGGTAAATTGTTCAAATTACTCTTGACACTGGGAACCCATTCAGGTTGTGGGTACAGGAGAGGGGTGTGATTCAAGTATGTTAGATTTATAATTTTCACTGGAAAAACTGTTGTACTGCTTTAATAGGTATCTTTTTACATTCTTCTGTACCATCCGGTTTATTAACAGAATATACTGTCCAGAATTTAATTTGATTTTTAAGGTAATTACAAATGTAGATTAACAGGCAAGAATTTTGTTCTCTAATGCACTGGTACTTGAAGGGCCCAAAGAACTGTGTTTAGGAATTTTTAGGAATTTTTGCCTGTGAACTAAATGATTCCAGACTGCATTGTGTCTATACATGATATTGGTTGTCTACTTCATTATAAAAGTAATGCATTTTGAAATACATTTCATTTTCTTTAGAAATTTGGAGAATATAGTAAGTTGGAGTTTTTTAAATGCTTAAATACAAAACCTTTTTTGAATAGTAGAATATCTCACATGGGTCCACATGTATGCACATATATGCTTTTAAAGTTAAGTCATGCTTATGAATGTTGTAGTCATTTTTACATATTTTATCTTTGTACTTTACTCTTGTTTAACATAACGAGTGGAGTTTTCTTCATGCTATAAACTTTGTGTAAGTAGAATATTTGAGGCTATCTTATGATCCATAGGGTATGAGTCTATAAACTTTTTTTAAGCCATTTTTATTATACTTGTTGCCAGATATAGTTCCCATTTTGTGAAATGTCCATTACTCACTTATTTGTTGGGGTCTTCTAAACACCCAATCTGTTATCCACAATAAACTAAGAGGAACTGAACATTGCCAGGGAACATCAAATAACTAGGGTTGAGAAATACCATAACCCATTTTACGTAGAGTACAGAATTGTAGGTTCTCTCTGCTCTACTTGCTAGAATTCTTAACTACCAGGTGACTAAAGTATAAACTGCCATTCAAGGCATATTTTTTTAATCAAGACTAATTAAATTTGGTTTTCTTTCACTGATACCTGCCTGCTATGAAGAAATAGGAAAAGTAATTTAATTACATTGTTAATTCAGCAAGTTACAGTAAGAAAATATTGGGTTTCTAGATCTTATTTCTAATCTGCTTTTGTTAGGTTTTATTATTTCATATTTATGTATTTCCATGGTAACAAAATAGACTGTATGTAAGCTTTGTTTTGAAGAGGCAGAAATATTTCTGGTAGGAACAGCGTTCCTCACTAAAGTCAGGTGGAAGAGGTAAAACATGAGAATTTAAAGCTCTGGTTGAGTGATCCACTTAGAACACTGGAAAGCACCCAAGTTCAAATCTGGTTCTGCGTCTTCCTAGGTGAGCTTGAACAGGTTACCTCACCTTTCTGAGCTGCCGTTTCTTCATTCATCTTTTAAAATGCAGAAACAAATACCTGTCTCCAAGGGTTGTTATAACTTAAGAAATAAGTGAAATGAGCAGAAGTGCCTATGCAGTCATTGGTGCTCAGTAACTGTTAGCATTCTTCCCCTTTTCTTCCTTTCCTTCCTCCTACTGAAATTTAGTATGTGTCTTCACGCATACCCTTCTCATCGTTGTTTATGTTTTTCCTAGGATTGAAATGTATTCTTTTCTCACCACCCAATCCAACTTCTTCCTGTGGAAATGCTGCCCATTCTCTAGGGCTCAACTCATGCTGATTTTTTCATGAAGTTTAGCACTTTAAAAAGTGTTCTAAGTGTGGGGGAAAGATATATAATAGTAAGTATGAAGCAAGACAGCGAACTCTGCAACATAGTATTCAGAGACTAAATTTTAGAAGGTAAGGTTCCTAAAAAGTAAAAAAGAAAAAAATTTTAGTTATGCAGCAGTAACAAGGAATGAGTGTTAGATAGCACTGACATTCTAACTCCTTTTTATTTGCCTTGTATTTTGTAAAACTCTCATTGTAAAAATGAAACAAACCTAATACGACGAAATACTGAGATGATGTGATTTCATTAGGTTTTAAACTTGGCCTTGCTTAATTACAACTCAGACCATGTACAGTTTGGAGAATTTGACATCAAGTCTGTGCCATTGTCAATCCAGAAAAATGATAAAGACAGGAAGATAGCTAGAAGACTAGAGATAAGTAATTTATGTCTTGCCTATTAAAAGCCCAAAAGAAAATACTGAAAAAAGTACAGAATAAATTTGTTCTTGGTCTCTAGGTAAATACATATTTTACTAAACCCCTTTTTAAGCTTCTGTTTTGAAACTTCTAATAGATTTGTATCAACTTGATGAGTTCCACTCTGCTTAAGTGTATATGTGTGTGTTATCAGTTTGTAAGATGACACAAAGTGTGAAGAGAAAACTAATAAAGAATTACAGCTCAAAGATTTCAGGAACATCAAAGTAAAACCAACAAGAAGTGGTTTAAGTGGAATAAATGTGAATCCATTTAGAGTTTATGAAA
The DNA here is from genome assembly GCA_020662805.1 of Glaucomys volans. Taxonomy (NCBI): domain Eukaryota; kingdom Metazoa; phylum Chordata; class Mammalia; order Rodentia; family Sciuridae; genus Glaucomys; species Glaucomys volans. Next base: position 274,887 of record JAJEJO010002223.1, on the reverse strand, counting down.
ATTGCATTGCATGAGTCCAAAATATGGACAGCAATCTGTCTTGGCATTTTTTCACATAAGAACCCGTGTGTTTAATGCAGGCTTACTGTATGAGCCAAGCATAACTTCTCTTGCTTTAAAAGATGGTAATATAACCTTAGTTTAGGAGAACATATATCTTAATCACACAGTCATCTTCATTCTTTGATAAATAGCTTTCTCCTGAAGTTATTTAATTCTGGGGGGGGGCCTTTTCTTTTGTTTTGTTTTGTTTTGTTTTGTTTTGTTTTGTTTTGTTTTGTTTTCAGTGAAACATTGCTTGGTACGATTTCATGCAGAGGTCCAGTCTGGGATGGTAAATAGACTATGCCTACAAGAGAGACACTTGGAAAATTGCTGTTTTGTTGTTCCAAATACCAGAAATAATGGTATTTCTTACATTACAGTGCCTAGATCTGTCCAGTATCAGAATAGCTTACTTTAGAGAGTAAATATCCCTTTCCTAAGTTCTTAACAAAGAGGTCACCTGATTGTGTCTGTGACAGTGCAACAGGATTTTGTAGAAATGATTGAGAAGTCAACTAGATAGGCACTGAGATCCCTCCTCCATTGGGATCCCTCAGCAATCTTTTGATGTCAAGTCACTCATGTTCCTGTAAACCTGTAGATATGTCCCATACTTTAAAAAAGTTTTGTCAACTGGGAAGAACTACTCTTATATGGACTTATTTTAACATACAAACTGCTTGATCTTTTTTTGTTCTCATCTTTCTCTGATGCTTATAAATTTTAAATGGGAAGAATATTGCATCAGAATAGGAGTTAGGATATCTTTGTCATTCTTGGACTTGAGGTATACTTCTGACTATAGATATTTGTGTTCTACATTTTTTAAGCTCCTCGATGTTATACTTAGTTTTGAACAGCTTTTTATCACCTAGCAAGTGCTATTGTAATAATATAGTTTAGATCAAGATCATTCTTCATTTCAGTAAACTCCACAATTAAATTGCAAAGTTCCATCAGTTAAAAATTTTTTTTCACTACACACTACCCAATTAAATTGTGTGTGTGTACTTCAGTTGTAATTATAGAACATTCACTGGATGAGATGAAATAATATTCTAATAGTTTCTACATCCCAGTAGATCATCTTGTTGCCTCCTGGGAGAAAAATACCTCATTTTGGAAACCATTGTTTTTTGTCAGAGAACTGGGAACCTTGTTTTCCTATTTGTTTTTAAGCTAAACAGTTTTTAGCAGCTCACAGAAACAGCTCTTTATAAATTAATAAAAGCAAATGAAATGTAATAAGGCTTCATACTGTGTATAAAATATTCTGCAAATCATGTTAAAAAAAAATACAAGGCACAGTAAGCTCTTGAAAAAGTACATCCGTCCAGGGTACATGGCAACATTTGTGTGTTTGTGTGGTGTGCTGGGACTCAAACTCAAGGCCTTGTGCATGCTAAGCAAGCACTCCACCACTGAGCCACATCCCCAGCCCATGGCATCATTTTTTGAGCATTTAGCATGTGTGGTTTGGAACACTGGGACTTAAGTTAGGATGAAGAGAGGTTTGCATAAATATGCATAAAGATGAAGCCTTTAGAAACAGATGATATCTTTAAGGCAAAATGTAGTCAAAAGAACAAACAAGCCAAGATTAAAACTTTGGAAAACCCTCACTTTTAGGAGATGGGTAGAAAGGAGTGAGGGAGTAACAAAGAGCATTTGGAAGGGGAGGGAAGAGGACTGGGATAATACAGGCTCAAAGAGAAAATGTGAGACAAGTTTGGGCAGAGACTGGGTACTCCAGGGTAGGAACCAAGTGCCAGAATAGAGTCCGGGCAAGGGTTAAATGCGGTCAGTAATCTCAGTGTTTTGCTGAGGTGGAGGGAACATGGGTTCAAGGAAGGAGGAGTGGATGTCCAGCCATGCCTCCAGATGCAGGTAGCCCCACACAGGAAAGGGCCGTACACATGGGCTCAGTGCTTCTGTGCTGGGGCCTGCAGCACTGATGACCAACCATACCTGCCTGCCATCTAGCAGAGGGCTCAGCTCAAAATGTCAGCAAAATATTTAGACATGACTAGGCCATATTTAAATATAACATCTTAACCTATGCTCTTTAGTGTTTTATCCTTAAATGATTATTTTTTGTGTGTACATATAATATACTGGTCTTTAATAGTAGCATGAAACCAGAACTTCCCAGAGCCACTTTATGTGAATTGCATGAGAAGTACCAGTGACCTCGTGATATCCTTTTCCACCAACCCTGAGGTCCATTTATTCTCTTCAGTCAAAAAAAAAAAAAAAGTGATAGTGGTTATTTTCTTGAGAAGATTCCTGGAAGTGAAATTCCTGGGTGAGAAGTATGCATAGATTTCACACTGGCTGTCATTTGACCTGGGTTAGAAATCCAGGTTTGGCATGGGAAAGTGGTAGAGGGGCCGTTCAAAAAGCCTGTTGGATAGGCAGCACATAACTGCAGTGTGAGGCCTAGCTTCTTCACCTCTAAATCCATCTCTTCTTATACCTCACAAGAGCTGTGAGAAGGATTTTTCCCTAAGGAAGTGAAAGTCCATTTTTTTGAATGTGGTATGCTGGTGTGTGGATTCCTGCTGTGGAAAGCAAGGGGTCAGCTAGCAGTGAGAAGGAATTCAAGGTTTTTCCCAGAAGAATCTAACTCCGTGGCAATTCAGGGTACTTTTTGAGAGAAAGGAGAAGAGCTGAAGTCAGTCAGCCAATCAAGAATCATGTCTGACAACAGATATTCCTGTTTGTGTGTCAAGTATGGATGTAAAATGGCATATGTTGTCACAGCAGGAAGAAAATATTTTAGAATCACTGAAGTAGAGAAATAACAAAGATTTTCCTGTCCAGGTAAACCTAGGTTCAAATCACCACTGCCACTTAGAATCTGACCTTGAGTTAGAAATGCAACCTCAAGTCCCTGAACTTCACTGTCCTCATCTCTAAAATGAGGACAAACCTGCTTTACTGAGTAGTCGTGAGCATTTAGCTCTATAGCTATATGACAGAAGACGAAGAAGCAGCCTTTTCTTAGTCATCTAAAGGGCAGTCCTCCCTGGATACAATGTTGTTGAAACATACTGCTGGGTATGTAGTCTGGTTCAAGATAGTTTAGTTTTTTAGTATTTTGAATTATTAATAGTGGGAAATACCTTTTTTAGTTCTAAAATACTCTAGAACGGGGTATTTTTAATTATAAAAGTAATACAAGCTCTTCAAGAAAAACAGAGTACAGACAGATACCAAATCAGTGAAACTCCCTTGTTTTTCCATCAATACCCATAAAACTGGGTTTCCTTTTGTTTTGGTTTTGATTGGTTTGTTGGCTAATATGTTGATTAGTTTGGATTTTGGTTTGCAAATTTAAAATAATGCTTTCCTGTTTTGTTTTGTTTTTTGCTCCCCCCTTTTTTCAGTTATTGTCTAAAGGGGGTAGGAGGGGAACCCTGTGATCAGTGGCCATCCTAGTGACAAACACTGCTTCTGAACCAAGCTGGGCTTCTGTGATTTGGAACACCTCAGCAGCTCCAGCTACAGAGCTCACCAACTCTATAAAACCAGAATTTAATTGAGCTGTGTTATGAAAGGCTCTAATAATAGAGCGTGCCACTTGAAGGAGATGCCACAGCCCACTGGTACTGCAGAGGCTCCCTGTGTGAGGGAGGCCTGCAGCTTGATGTCACAGCTCAACACTCAAACTTCATTTACATAATCATTGATAGCCTGATTATGTAAAGTGAGGTTTGCTAGTGTTTTTTTGTTTAGTTCTTGAAAGTCTGTAGGCCTAAGAATACATCTGTCTTTTGGTGATGGTTGTGATGACCCTCAGAGTCCAGGGAAAAGAGAGATTAAAACGGAATAAAATTGAGTTTCATATAAAATAAATGCACCAAGACGGAAGTGAATTTTATGTCAGAACATAGAGGATAGTCTCTTTTATTCTAAGCTGGTTCTTTAGTTTCATCTAAAGTAAAATAAAGAAAAGCTCAGTGTCAAACACATAAAGGGTTCAAATTAGCACCTAGCTGACCTATATCCAAAACTGATTTTTAGTTGTACCAGCCTGCATGGCCCCTGCTAGTGACCATGTTGAAATACATGTAGCCTGCCAGGCATATCAGCAGCCTGACCACCCAAGTGACACCCACCCCTTCAGCCACCCTGTTCCCCACCTTTTCGTACCCAGCAACTAAAGAGGCAAAACCTGGCATAGTAGGGGACTTGCTGGGCCCTGCCAAGCACTGTGGCCCAAGGTCTAGTCTGATTAAGTAGGACCCTGCTAGTTGTTAAATTCCATCATTTGAGCATTTGTCCTTGTCTGCAGCTAAAGTAGCCAAATGGCACAGCAATATATCATCTAAAACTCACGTCGGATTTTTTCTTTTACTTAATACTAAATTTAGGAATGTGATGGATGATTTAAATGGCCAAATGTAAAACTTGGGAGCACCATGCCTGGGAAAAGCATCCCCTGCTTGCTTAACTCTCCTAACACTATGAACCCCTCATCCCTGTCTGTCTTGTACACACTAATTTTCTTTTATTACATTCTGAGAATATATGGCCCCATTTTGTCCTTTTGTCTAATTAAAATGTGTTTCTTACATCTTTGGTAAGTGTTAACAGAACATTGTCAATGTTGTTTTCCTTCCTGAGGTACTGTCTTAACACAAAGGTCCTTGTTACTTTCTTTTAAGATAAAACAATGGAATTCTGCCTGTGGTTTATTACTTCTACCAGATGTGTTTTATTGATCTTTTACTAGGTTCTTGAAGGTGTAACTACATTCTGTTAAAAGTTGTGGTGGTTTAGGGGCATAATTATTTCATTTGAAATGCAGTAACCTATTTGTCTGACCCTAGCAGATTTGTTCCTTTAATATTTAGTGTCTGAATTATTGGAGAGCACCAAATGACCTTGGAAAAGTCACTTGTTCTGAATTTCAGTATAATGAAAACACCACCTACCTCCCGTGGTGTATTTTGGAGTTTAAATGAGATCATTTGACAGCATCCATGTGTAGCACAATTTGCTCAACACAAAATGACCTGATGCCTTCCATGCAGTACAGCAGTGAACAAAGCAAACAACAGTTTTGGTATTCTTGGAGTAGGAATAAATGCATATTCATTCAATGGAAGAAGGGAAAGCAAAGCTGCCCTGCACAATTAAAATCAGAATGCAGGTCTCCCTCTGCATCTCGGGAGCAGGTTTTCTCCACAAAATTAATGAGGATTTCTAGTCACCAGAAGTTTCAAAGGTGATGTCACTAGTACCAAGAGGAATAATAGCAGTTGCTACCTGGTTACTAAAGGATTTATAGAACCCCAAGTGTGAATTTAAGGTTATATTTCTGTAGAATCCTGAAATATGCCAACGTTTACTGTGTCTGCCAATGGCTACTCATTCTGTTAACTACTGTGAGGACAAATGTTTAATGAAGTCTAGGTCATAGGTGGCAAACCAAAGGCTCTGGGGCACAGGTGGGTTTGGTTTGTTTTGTTTTGTTTTGTTTTTTATTATTTTTTTAATCTCTTCCACTTGCAGACCAAGTCTGGAAGAGGTGTAGGAACTGAAGAGATTGTTTTATACATAGTATCTGATAAGAGCTATAATCTGAATATTTCAAAATTCCAAAGAGGACTCTGAGAAACTGATGCCAAAATTGGATTAGAAGTGTAACAGGTAGCGGGGACAAAGCAGGAGTAGGCTAGGGCAACTTTCATACCACCCATGCAGTTCTCTCACCTGTGAAGAGACAAGGAAGAGTTGGGTAGAAAAGGCCTCAGACTGTGACGCAGTTCTGACAGAGCTGCTGACAGGCCAGGGATCACACACAAGCAAAAGTTGCCCAGGAGAAAATTCCAGGAAGGACAGGGACAGGCCAGCACCGTACCTGCTGTGCTAGGTCACTGACAGGAAGCAGCCTGGGAGGGGACAGGGACCCTAATTTGCATACCTTCTAGCTCACCTTTCAATTTTGATCCTGGTTGCACCGGGATGCAACCCTGAGCATGATAAGAACCCCCACTTCATGCCATTCCTTCTTCACTGAGGCAGACTGGAGGGTGCTCATCAAGTGCCTCTCTGGGAGTCAGGTCACCTGGGCTTGCAGGCTATAAGAACAGCAGTACAAGAGGCCCAGAGATGGGAAAGCACGTCATCCGTTGTAGCAGTGGGAAAAACATCCACGTGGCAGAGCAAAGGGTCCACTCCAGGGGACAAAAGGAATGGGATGAAGTTTAGAGATGAACAGAAACCAGATGGTGCAAGGCTTTGTCAGCCATGGCCAGCTTTTGGACTTTGTTTAAACGAAATGCTATGAGCGGGGAGGAGGGAGATGGCTGATCTGATGTACGTTTGGCAAAGAGCACTCTACCTGCTGTGCTCAGGATCATTTGAAAAGGAGTGAGTGTAATTGTAGGAGACAGATCAGGAATAATCTGTAATCACAGTAATCCAAGTGAAGGATGACAGAGACGCGGATCTGGCTGGAGATACCTAGAGGTAGAGCCACACACAGCTCTACCTGTGTAGGAGAGAAAAGGAGGAACCAAGCCACTCAAGTTTCTGGCTTAATCAGCTGGGTGGATGGCGATGCCCTATGCTAACTCGGTGGGGAAGATGAAGGAAGGAACAGATTGGGAGCAGTGTGTGAGGAAATGAAGGGCACAGTTCTGGACATGAATTTGGGATGCCCCTTAGCCAAGTGGCACTGCCAGATACTCTGTACTTGCAGCACATATGTCCAGAGACACATGATTCTGGGAAAGAGATTGCCTGGAGGTACAAATTCCAGAGTTGTCCACATGTAGAATGTTTTTAAAGCCACAGGAACAGCAGAAGTTACCTAGGATCACAGATGGAAAAGAGTCCCAAGATCAAGCCCTGAGGAACCCCAACATGCAGAGGTGCAGTAAGGGAATAGGAGGCAGATTCTTAGAGAAGAACTAGGAAGAGACAGGGCCCAGAAGCTCAGGGAAGGGACAGCCATCCTGGGGAGGAGTAAGAAGGAGAGGGAAGTCTCAGCAACCTGGGGCATGGTGGTCATCTTGATAGAGGTGAAGGAAGGGAGCCAAATTAGTGGGTTAAAGACTTGGGATGTGGGAAAGCAGAAAGAGCATGTGTAGGCTCTTTTCAAGAGTTCTGTTGTGAAAGGGAACTGAGAGATGGTTTCATCACAGGAAGAGGGTGTGGAGTTAAGGGAGCATAAAATTTTTATTCATTTGTTTTAGGGTAGAAGTTGCAAAAAGAACAATGAGACTCAGTTTTCACCCCACTGGCTAGGAGAACAAGAAGGGAGGGCACAAGCTGCCCAGTGGCCAGGGTGGACAGCACCCAGGTCAGCAGGGATCTCTGGTCAGCACAGTTGATGACTGAGAGACAGGCTTCCTGCAGGCAGGTGGGAGCCCTGGGAGGTTGGTCTGCGTGGGGTCACTCAGATGTCTTTGACATAGCCCTTTGGCAATGAGTCTACAACTCCTGTAAGAGAGTACGATTGTAACAGAAACCAGTACAGCCCTAGAGCTCAATAACAGCCATAGGAGGAAGAGCCTTCTCCCACCACCAAGGATAGCAACTACAGGAAGGACAAGGTCAGCCCTTAGGCCTTGGGGACATTAAGACTAACCCTGAAATAAATAAATAAGGTCTGATTCTGAGATATAGCAGCACCAGTTACTCCAAAGTCAGGCTGTGGGACAGAAACCATCACTGGGTACCAACAGCACAAAAAGTCGGCCAAAAAGCATTGATTAGCATTAATTTTGTCAGGGTTTCCTAAATTCTTGATTGCCTCTTGCAAGCAGATGACCTTGGGGACGAATGGTATGACAGAATTATGTACTCCTAACAAGGGCCCAAGTTTGCCCTGTGAAGACTGGAAAGAATGTGCTTGTAAAGATTCAGTAACCTCAAAAAGAAGAATTTAAATTCAAATTTGAGAGGGTGGAGAATGGTTCCTGTGAAACCATAAATGAGTTTCCGTAAGAAAATTTGTCACATGGATATAAAACAATTGGAGAATCCCTTAATTTGTATGGAAGAATAGCAAGAGGAAAAGGTGAGGGATGAACTGGCCAATTTCAAGTCAGGAGAGTGAGCATGAAACCAAGGGAACTTGAAATGTTAGCACCTGAAAGAAATCACATTTCCTGTACTCCCCAGAAACACAGGACTCGAACTAGAATTCAGAAGCCCTGACAAAAGGGGCAGCAGAGGAGCAGTGTATGACCAATAGCTATCAAAGTGCACAGCCAGAAATCTGTGTGAAGAAACATGATGGAGAATATTTGGGTGGAAATGAAAGGCAAGAGAGTCAGAAGTGATTTTGCCGTGGGGGCATTTTAAAATCTACCAGCAACTGTAGGCCATGGTCTCCTAATTCCACTTCCAAACCAACTAGGCCAAAGGTAGTATAAACCTAGGTCCTCTCTTGGTATTCTAGCCTTTACTAGAGTGTTTGGTCTGCCCAATGAGTGCATTCAGTAAATTTTTGACTTGTCATAGCTGAGAAGACAAATGAAAATGAAAATGTTAGAATCAACTATCTGGACCTGATTCTTACCAGAAGGAAAATTGTGTCATTGTAGAGTTCTCAAATACAGGTAGAAAAGTATTGAGACTATCAGAGGAAAAGTGGTGTGAAAATTTAAACAAAAAGAACAAGGCTGTGCCCAGGTGGTGGGATGGAGATTCTGGTCTGAGAGACTATTTTAGTCAGTTATTTTGCTGCTGTGACTAAATGACCTGACCAGCACAATTATAGAGGAAGAAAGGTTTATTTGAGGGCTCACAGTTTCAGAGGTCTTAGTCCATAAAAGGCCAGCTCCATTCCTTGGGGCTGGAGGTAAGGCAGAACATCATGGTAGAAGAGCGTGGCAGAGGGAAGCAGCTTGCATCATCAGGAAGCAGAGAGAGACTCCACTCTCCAATACAAAATATATCCCCCATAGCCACACCCCAATTCCCACCTCCTCCAGCTACACCCTACCACTTCATTTAATCCCATCAGGGATTGTTTCACTGATTGGATTAAGACTCTTGCAACCCAATCATTTCTCCTCTGAACCTTCCTGCATTATCTCATTATGTGAGCGTTTGGGGGATACCTCACGTCCAAACCATAACAAAGACCTAGTTAATGAGGTATAGATTGTAAAAAAACTTAGACAACTGTTTGTATTGCATGGCCAGAAGGCAAAAGAGAATATGGTACAAGAGGAATAGACCCCTAAAACATCAGTTCTGTCACACCATCACATATGATTGACAGGAGAAAGTCACCCAAGAGTCCCTAGGCTAGCATACCCAGCTCTAATGGAAGTGAGGTGTCAGCAGAGCACTGCAAAACACAAGCCAGGAAGGTTAGACCAGAACTCTAACGAAACAGAAATGGTGAAAACCTTCCAGAAAAACAGCTTTGTTGGCATCTGTTTCTCTGATATAGTCTAAGGTTTTCCATTCATTTATTTGTTTTTTTATTACCAGGGATTGAACCCAGGACAGCTTACACATCCCCACATCCCCAGCCCTATCTATCTATCTATCTATCTATCCATTTATTTATTAATTTTGAGACAGGATCTCAATAGGTTGCTTACAGCCTCGCTAAGTTGCTGAGGCTGGCTTTGAACCTGTGATCCCCTTGCCTCAGCCTCCCAAGCTGCTGGGATTACAGGTATGTGCCACCACACTCGGCAAGGTTATCCTTTTAGATCTGCTAGGCAAGCGGTAGAGCTGAACTCAGCCAATCTGGTCAGTGAGGATCTTGCCCCTTCACACCTAAGACTGAAAAGCACTACTTTGAACACACTTAAGACTCTCAAGGTATGGTTTCCAGGGTTCCTTAAGGCAGTGTGCTGTAGGCTCAAGCTATGTTCTTGGAGTAGGGCAGCAGCTCAGAATCTCCATGCATGTTAGGACTGAATGTTCCCATCTCCCTCCTCTGCCTTGTGTTCCAAAGAATTTGGAATTCAAGGAAGGTGAGGGAGGTAGCTCCGTGGTTCCAGGAATCTGCATTTTAAACACTTTCCTCAGGTGACTATCCAAAAATAGCATTTCAGCACCACCAAGCTAGGTCAGCAAGTGCCTCTGGTTGCTCAGGCCCCATGAGTAAATGGGCTATAGCCCAAAAATACATTTTATCAAGGTTTGACTGCAACCTAGCTTATAGGACAATAGACAAGACTTCCTATGGAAGCAAGCCTTAAAAAAAAAAAAAAAAAAAAAAAAAAAAAGGAAAGAAATGTTCTACTTTTCTAGTGGTTATGTTCGCAGTGATTCGTAGCTCTGCATGTTAGACTCACCTAGAAAACGTTTAAAAGGACAGATGTCTGTGCCCACCCCAGGCCAATGAAATCAGGATCTCTGGAGAGGGGACCCGCCATGGTTGGTTGGTTGTTTTAAACTTTACTGGTGTCTCTGATGTGTGACTGTCAAGAATGCTTTAGAGCATTTTAAAAAGGCTGTTTATTCTATAGGATACCTATTTTCTTTTCACACCACCTAAGTCTTTTTTTTTTCATTTCTTCTCCATCAAAGACTGTCTTCTCAAAATTTGAAAGGATGAAACAAACATGATGAAAAGAAAACATTCTATAGAGTAGCTGTACAAAATACATTAATGTCTCTAGGCCTTAAATCTTGCTTTCAGAGCATTGAAAGCATATATTTGCAGATATAACTGAATAGGTATGTTCTTAAAGTTTATGATAAATGACAATGACCATAAGACAGAAATCAAGAAAATGTCCAAAGGCAATCATGGACAATACAAACCAGTAAATTTGAGTCTGTTTCCTGCAAAAATTACAGAATGCTTAATTAAAAAGATAATTCATGAGACTTGAAAAGGGAATCAGCAAGGAAGAGTAGAACATCCTATTTGGGTCCATCAGCAGGTGCTGGCCATAAAGGTTATTCCTACATCTAACCAAATCACTCAAAATAGCTTCATGTTATATGATGGGGAAATGTTAACCTAGTTTTTGCCCAATTTAAGTGAATTTACAGCTGTTTGAACAACCATCTCCAAACCCCACTGATAAGGGAATAATGTTTAACCTAGAAGAAGGGGAATCTCTAGTTCTCTGTCTAGTTCTGAGACTCTTTGAAAGCTATAATTGTGAACCTCTTCATTTGTGGAAGCAAATTTTAATGTAAAGATCCTGCCCAAAGTGAGGTTATATTCCAGGCCAGGAGCAGATCTATGTATAGTCTTGGAACTGCCCAACACAGATCCTGCTACACTATTCCTCTCCAAAATCTCTTCCTCTCCCCATAGTACGTGAAAAAATACACACCAGCCTTGACTTTGGCTATTGGTCTCTCTGTCCACCCTCAGCTGTTGTTTTCTAGTTTTCACTTTGTGACTCACTGATGCTCAGTTCTGATCCAGACAATAGAGAACCATTTTAGCAAGAAAGCTGAGCTGACTTTTTATTCCCCAGTAGCTGTCCGAAGCCCAACCCACTGTCACACCATGCATATCCACATTCTCTGCCTCCCCAAGCTTTGCTGGCCAAGTTCACCACCTCTAAATGGTAAGACTTGCACTTTGTGTGTTCTGCAGACATAGTTTTGGAGGTGTTTGCTTCCCAAAGAGCCCCATTTTTATCCTTTTAGTACAGTTTTCCAATCACATGAATTCTGTAATATTTTTGGAGAGAACCAGAATTTTTAAAATGCTGCTGAGTCCTTTCAACTGTCTTTGCTGCAGTAGACAAAGTTAAATCTGTTCTTTGAATATAAATCATCAGGATAAGAAGGTACAATTTAGATAAGAAGGTGCATTTGTAGGACTGTGGGTTCATCTATGTGCAACAGAGACCTGAAGTATGAATGGCTTAAGCAATATGGAAGCTTGTTTCTCTTGCCCAATAGTGTCAGGGTCTGTAGCCCAGGCCTGGTGCAGGGGCTCAGGGTGTCAGGGACCAATGCTCGTGTCTTATTGCTTCATCATCTCTCATGCATGGCCCTCTTCTGAGAGTCCAGATGGCCCACAGCATCTACATCCTCAGTCCAGGCAGGAGAGAGGAGGAAGGGAATGCCCTCTCCCCAGAGACTGCACCCAGCACTTACACACACACACACACACACACACACACACACACACACACCACCAGCTGCGAGGAAGTCTAGAAAATGCCTTTATTTTGGACAACTAATAAAAACAGATTCTATGGAGAGAGAAGAGGACAGACATTGGTGAACAATGAGGAATTTTTCCAGCATGTTCCTGGAAAATATAAAATCTCAGAAGGAGCAGCGGGTGGTGGTCCAGGGAGGGAAGAGTCATTCATTTGTTCATCCAAAGAACGACGTCGACACTGGTCTTCAAGCACCTAATCACCATCCAGAAAGGCTTGCACTCCGGCCGGTTTTCCTTTAGAGGGCCATCGGTCAAGCTGGAGGGAAGGCTCCTCGCTCCCCCAGGTGGCCTTGAGCCGGAGTTCCCCACCCCCACCAGACCTGGCCTCAGCCTCATCAGCACGTCACATGCACTGCACACGGGATTCTGTGTCCAAGAGCCAGCCAGAGTGGAGAGGACGGGTCCTGCCCACCCGCAGCAGAGCTAATTAAAAGGAGAAGCCTGTTTTGCACATGTGCCTCCTGAATTTGCACACGTCCCGCTTTCTTGTCATTACATGCCTCACTTGTCACCAAAGCATTTTCAATCAATTCTGGGCGTTTTTTCTTATACCTTTCGATTTAGCACATTCTTTCCTTGGTGCTCCTCCCCTTTATTCCTCTAGCTGCTTCAAACAATTTCCTCCAGCATTTGAACAAACCCACATACATTCCCCATTCCCCTTCCCTCACTTTTCTTTTTTAAACAAAGAGAATGCTGCTTTCTGTTACAGGAAAAAAAAAAAAAAAAAGAAAGAAAGAAAGAAAAGAAAAAAAAAACACCAGAGACAATTTCCGTTCTTTGGGTACACATGGCGGATCTCAAGTTGAACATTCTTTTTCCACCTGTGTAGAACTTTAATTAGTTCAAGTGGGAGGTCCATGCCAAGAAACAGGGCACCACATCGCAGTTGCTATCTGCACAGCAGATTCCTTCCCTTAATAATGCTGTTTCCAAATGAATCCCGCATGCAGCTCTGATGCGTTTGTGTTAGACACAGGCTACTGATCCTTTCAGGTTGCCTTGGCCAGGAGCTTCCTGACAGACACGGTACAGCGTGAGCCCAGGTTTGCTGTGCTGTACGATTCACAAAGCATTTCACATGCATTTGTCTCCTGTCAGCCACACACATACCCTGCTAGGAAACAGGTAACGTCACCCCCATTGGTGATGAAAAAATTGAGGCTCGGAATGGGTAAATGACAGAGAGTGAACTAAAACTGGGCCCAATCTGTCTCTGTGTCTCTGTCCAAAAGCTGTCTATGGTTAAAGAGAATAACTATTTTTAACAGTGTGCTAAATGTTCCTTTCTTCTTTCCATAGTCCAAGATTGTCCTAAACTTTGATTTGATAGAATTATTTTCCACAATCCTCCAAGTCAGTCTCTGCGATTCTTTTCTGCCCCCAGGTCCTGCTTTGTTGGAGGTCAGGCTGGCAGGCACAGATGCTGCTTTCTCCATTTTCAGGTCTGATATTTTAGTTCTGCACCTGAAGATTTGTAGAGTCACTGGAATGAGGCACAGTAAGGAAAACAATTCTCTCTGATATTTAAGTTAAGATCGATGGTTAAGATTAAAGAACTATCTACGAACATTGCTTTGCAGAAGCCTTCTGAATATTTCATTTCTAATGGAAGTGCTGTGTGTTTTTAAGCAACATTATCCATCATAAAACAATTTGAAAAGGCGGGGGGAATCCCATGGGGTAACAAAACCTGTTTTTCATCAGAAGTCACCAGTTTTCAGAGAAAGTGCTAGAAAATTTATGTTAAAAATAGCTAAGCACACAGTCATTGTTACAAAGATGTTTTGGAATGAGAGTAAATGTTGAATCTTTCAAACATGGATCTGTGTGTATCTGGATGAGCTTTTTGAGGAAAATTTACAAGTTTTATAAAATCTCAGAAACTTTAAAACTGTATCATTTGTAATGTAAAATTAAAGCAGTTGAAATTCAGTGGCTGACTCACAGCTCCTACATCCATCTTCAGTTCTCTGGAGCTCAGATGGTTTTCTTTAAAAATTAGTGATATCAGCTAAGTGGGACTATTTCCCACTCCTACTCACAGAGAAAGTGCTTTTGTGAACATGTCAGCTCTGTTCCATCATTATACGCCATCATGGAGTGAGGCAGAGGCAGGCTGGCTGTTCATACTTGATCACCAATATAATACAAGAGCCAAATCCAAATAAGGAAACCCTAAAACTTCCATCCCCTTATTTTATGTGCATAAGCTACTTGGTTAGAACCTAAGGATTTTATATCTAGATGAGATCCTTGAAGCCTTTTCAGTTCAGCCTCTTTATTTTGTACATGTAGAAATGGAGGCACAGAGAGGTTCAGCAACTTACCCAGATTACACAGCCAGTAAAATAAAATAGAAGACTGAGACTAGAACCCAGGTCTGCATGACCCTGTCTGTGCTCCTTCCATTCCATCGTTTCACAGAGAGGTGATGATCTGCCCCCAGCACTTGACACTTGCTCTTTCCACAGCTCCATACCACTGTCACTCAGCAGTAACTTCTATTGGTAGCACGCTAAAGTAATTAGGAGGCAATTTGACATTGTCCTGTGGTGGCCCCCCAGGGATGTGAAGCCAGTCATCTGCCTCCCCCAAATCTCAAATTCACTGTGCAGTCAGCTTAGGTTTCTCTAGACTCAGCAGTTCGTTCATTTCTTCCTGTGATTTGCTTTCCAGTTTCCTCCTCTGGACACATTTCATTTTCAAAGGGACCCACCCAAGATGGTCCACCAGCTCCTTCCTCATCCTTGGATTCCCATGTGCATTAATCCCACTGCTGCCCTTCCTGTCTCCCAGCACGAAAACTCCAGTCATTGTTTTTCTCCTTCTTCCCCCCAACCCTGTGCAGCTCCATAACCAACCCTCTTCAAATTCCACTGTTCAGGAATTTTTTTCTTAATTGTGCAAAGGGCCACTTAATGGGTTTCCTTGAATCCAGTCTGTCTAGAGATGCTTTACTAATGGTCACAGAAAGGCTAACTGTCGATGATTCACCACCCTAGACCAGGAAGCACCAACCATCCTGGCTTCTGGGTTGGCTGGATCCCATCATCTCTGTGGCTTAGCACTTAAACCTTCAGCTTCACTTTATTTTATAAGTGGAGAACAAGAACCATCAATCTCCAAAAAGGTGCCTCCTGTTTAACGATTCCCAGTCTGTCTCCTCACTCCACTCTGTCCATCAGACTGTTTCCAAAGAAACCTTCCTAAATCGTTGACCATTCTTCTTTTTCCCCCCTGCAAAATCCTTCCATTACTGCTTCTTTCACATAAGTCCCGATCTCCTTTGCCTGGCACTAGAGACCCACTACAGATTGGCACCCAGTGCTTTTTCTCTGGCTCCTCCTGCCTGCTCTTCTCCACAAGCCCACTCTCCAGCTAATGTCAGCTACTCCTTCTCGAGACACAAGTGCTGAGCTTTCACGTCGTTTTGCTGTAACAGCACCAAAAGCTTTCCACCCTGTGCTATAGGTGGAGCATATGCCACGTCTGTGTGAGCTGAGTGCTGGCAAGGGACACCCCATCTTCATGCTCTCCTCCACACGACACCCAGCACCCAGTAGGTACCCAGTAAGTAGCTCTCAAATTCATGTATTCTGCCCAGAATTGCACTGGGATTTTTCAGCCATCACATCCCATTCTTGGCTCACAATGGGCTTCCAGACCAAATCCCTAAGCCTTTTTTATATAATCTTTAGCTAAGCTAGTTCTCCTCCATTCTTTCCTTTTGCCTACTTTTGAACCAATATCCATAACGTAATTAAAGTTTAATTTTTACCCATTGTTCTTGTCTCTAGGTCTTTTGGACTCCTGAGTCTCTTATCTAGTTTATTGGCTTTGTTATTCACAAGGACAGTGTGTATTTTGACCATGTTTCATTGATGTTATTGATGCAGGAGAAAACCTAGTTGTTTGCCAACTTGGCACTCCATCCTTCAGCTTGACAATGATCTCTTACCTAGCAATCTTTTGATATAGATATTTAACCATCTACAACTAGCCCCTTATTTTGGTAATTCATTGTGCATACAGAGAACAAAGAATAATCTTATTAACTCTTTCAGTCCATTTATTGAGAACCAATTATGTCCAGAGCAGTAAGATAATCATATAAAACAATGATTAAGATTTGGTCCCTGTCCCTCTTTAAACTGTAAAGAGCAAATAAAGACATGTTCAGAGAAAAATGGAGTGCTAGTAGAATGGGAGGCAAATCACAAGAGGTAGGTCAGAGGGAGTTCCAAGGATGGCAAGGTTCAGTCCTAGCTAGGTGAATTCTCCCATGATGGGTTTTTCGTAAGTGGGATGCAGCACAGTCTCAGCCATTAAGCTGCTGTGACAACAACAGCCCAAATTCAGAGCTTTGCTACAATGGCGGTTCATTTTTTCTCTCTATAGTCAAGATTGGCAGGTGGTTCAAGTTCAGCTGCTCTGCCCTCCTCAATATGAGGCTGCCACCTGTGTGTTCAGGGTGACTGCTCCCGTCTTCACCACCTCCCAGTCAGAAGGAAGGGAGCGACCAAGAGGTCAGTCATCTTAAGGACTAACCAGGAAGCTGCATCCATGGCTTCCCTTCTTAATCACACTGGCCTGAGGATGGTCATGTGACCACACACAGGCGAAAGGGAGTCTGGGAAGTGTAGTCTTACCCTGGAGAGCTCCATGCCCAGCTAAAACTCCATGGCATTGGAAGAAGGGGGAAACAGAACAGACCCCTGGGAAGACAACTCGCAGCCTGCCACGAGGAGGAGGAGAATGCCACGTGAGGAGAAAAGCTGCAGGAGAGGGAGCTGATTCATTCTACCTCAGCTGAGTGGATGTTACCAGGAGCATAAATGTGGATGTAATAGGAAAAAACTTAAATTCTGAAAGAAGAAATGGGCTAACTTGAGCATCAGCCTTCTCTGCTTCCAAAAATGATCAAGAAAAATGGTCAGAAGAATCGATACTTAGAGGGAGGTTGGAGAAGTGTACCTGTGTGGTCGGCCTTCAGGGTGGGTGGAAGAGAGGCCCTGGAAGTGAACCACAGCCCCAGCTTTGACGGAAGCAGTGAGGAACGGCTGGGAGCAATGGGTGAGAAGAGACGGCAGGACAGAGAATGAACCAGACTGGGCTCAGCACGTGTGGCCTGTACGTGTCCCTCAGAGGCAGCAGGGCACGGGGAAAGGCAGATCTGGGAAGTGCATTCGCTGGGCCAGCGCAGAGATGCTGAGGGTCAAGTGGGAGCCTCCCTCTGCATGGTCAGGTGTGGGCGGTGCTGCATCTTCCCAAGCCCAGGAAAGAGCCGGTTCTTTCTCTGTAGAACAAGGAGCATCACAGCCGTCTCTGCTCATGAGAAGGCGTTTTGCGCATGCAGGAGTCTTTTTTCTCACTCTGTCCTGATTTTCGTCTCTGTTCAAATTCAGTGAAAAGCATTACCAAATTTTAAAATAATGTGGCTCGTTCTCCCCCACTCTTCAGTTCAACAAAGGTATTTCATCTGTTTGTTCTTAAAGTACAATTGTTCTCTAGATTTATATGTGCTCTGATAGGAAATGCTTTGTGTATAACAAACTATTCCCTTTGGAGGATGCTGCTGTTGCTTTGTGTCTCATCCAAGAATGATATTTCACATCTGTTAAATAGTAGCATTTCCCCCACTAAGCAAATTCCAAACCAAGAGAGTCAAAGCCTACGACTCTAACCGGCCATTCAGAGTCATGTCGAAAGAATGCACTGTTGATGGACATTCTTGTCAAGTGGCCCCTGTGGATCCCTTCTTCTCATTCTGTTGCCTGGAATGTGGATGTGACATCTGGCATTCTAGCTGCCCTTTTGGATCATGAGGATGAGTGGAGTGGACACTCTAAGGATAGTGGAACTGTAGGAGATGGAGAAGTAAATGGAAGGGGCCTGGTGATGATCCCTTGCTCCAGTGTTTGCATGTGTTTCGAAGGTAGGCGTGTCCTAATGTTAGCATCAGCACACTTCCTCCTCCAATGAGCTTCATGCCTGGCTCTGGCCTAAGGATTTATATGCATGATCTCATTTGCATCTCTTTGGGGCTGGTTCTCTCCTTTCTCCTACTTTATAGATGAGGCAACTGAACTGAGAGAGTTTTAGTGGCTTGGGCAAGGTGGCCCTGGACTTGAACCTCCCTTGTGGGACTTCAGAGCCCAAGCTCTCAGTCACAGCGTGGTTCTCCTCAGAGGAGTTGATAATGCACAAAGGCTTGGTCTCCGCCCCTCAGGCCTCTTAAGCCAAGAAATGAGGTCACCCGGGAGGACTCTGGGGAGGACTCATAGGAACCAGGATCAGGCTGGGTGTGAAGTTTGGTGATACATCTTGCCAATGAAATAGAAGCAGATGCTATGTGGCACCTACTGAGGAAGTGTTGCAGGCATATGCTCTTTGCTTCCTTTTTCTTATATGTTCCTTCTTCCCATTCTGCTGCCTGGAATGTGGATGTGATATCTGGCATTCTAGCTACCATTTTGGACCATGAGGATGAATGGAGTGGTGGGTTGAAGAAACCTGTGTCCCTGAAGATTTCATGAGCAAAGCATCACACCAGTCATCTGGGTCCTACTACTTTACTTTCACATGAAAGAGAAATAAACAACTATCTTATTCAAGCTACTGTTACTTGGGGTCTTTGTTACTTGTGGTTGAATATAATCTTACCTGTATAACATGCCAAACATGTAAAGTGATGTCTGTCACATAGTAGGCAATTCAATAAGAGTTGAATGAATGTTATTATTTTGTATGAAATAATGGATGAAGTGAAGTCAAATTATGAAAGGACTTGAAAATCAAGAAGAGAGGTTTGATCTTGATGTGAGGCAAAGCTTATATTTGTTGTTTCTAAAATTAAATTTGAAAATTTTATTAAACCTAAATAACCCATAATCACCAGGACCATCCCATAAAGATAAAAGGCAAGAGCTATGGAAAACAGGGGAGAGAATTTGACCAGAACCCTAGGCTAAGAATGGTCATTAAAATTGTGCATTCAATTTAGCTCTGAATTGCCTGGTTGCTTAGGGTCTGAAAAGATAGAAGCCTTTTCAGGCTTTTGAGCAGAGGTTTCCTATTGCACAAGGAGTTTGTAAGGTAGTTGAGACCCTGTAGCAGATTGGCTAGGGAAGAAACAGGAATTTTCTAAGGAAGCCATTGCAGGATCCCAGCTGTACAGTAAGGATGGGTGGTAGCAGCAGAATAGAAATTAGGAAACACATACAGAAGACAATTCAAAGGAGTTTCTGTTGACATGACAAGCAATCACTCTGAGGATAATGGAAATGCAGTGTCAAGATGACTGAGCAATTCCAGTAGTCAAATGTCTGCTACTGAAGTGCTGTGTAACAAATAATCCCACACATTCAGCGTATTACAACAATAAGCACTTACAAATTGCTTATGGGTATGCAGATCAGCTGTGACTCGGAAAAGTGGCTGGACTCGGAAAGGTGGTGGATGCTAGTTGTGTTTAGGTCTATTCCAATTATCTCCTTGCTCTGGGACCAGAGGCCATCCAGGAAAATCCACCTGGAGGCAGACAACAGAAATGCAAGAGAGTAAACCAAGCCACAAAAGCACGTGGAACGCCTCTGCTCACATCAATTCCAAGAAGGTTCCTATAAGTCAAAGCAAGTCACATGGTCAAGTCCAACACCGAAGGGGCCACAAGGTATTGGCCAACTCTCCAAGAAGCATCCCAAGGTCACATCATGGAAAGAGGAAAAGAATATGGCGCACCAATCCACTCTACCCATCATGCAACTAAAGAGTGATGGCCTGAACGTGGAAATGACGAGTGGAGAGGAGTAGAGTGGGATGCTGGGTTCCATAAACCTCTGCACCTGTAATCTCTGGAGCCCACAAGCATCTGGGCTCCAGATCCAACTCTGGGGCACCCTCAGCCTTTCTCTTGCTGCTATCTTTTTGCCAAAGATGTTACATCAAGATCCCCATGTGGAACTTCTTCCTGCTTCTAGCTTTCTCATCCTTTTCCCTTCCCCTCAGACACTGTGACTAGAATCCTGCTGTACAGTAGTAGCTCCTCCAAACAGCCTTGCAACTGACCATCAGTGGATCTGCCATAAAATCAGCTGTCCAAACTGGACATGCTGTCAATGAAAAGGCAAGAAGGAAATGTTCCAAAATGTTATTAGGAGGGATGGAACTTATATAGCTATTTTGGTGTCTTTCTGAATTTTTCAAACTTTCCACGATGTACAAAAATAAATTTTATAATATCAAGTATTTTTTATGATTTAAAAAAAAATAAATCCTGTCATTGGCTCCATTCTCTTCTCATCTATCCTTTGCCAGGAACTATCTAAAGAAGAATTCTATCTGGGAAGCATGAGTCAGCACAGAGGACCTGCTAGGCCATGGCTTCCTGAAGGGACATATTCTTATCAACTAACACAGGGGCAGTTATTGTCCTTAAAACTAATTTCAAAGGGGTGGGGAGGGGACTTTTAGTATGAATACAAAAGGGAACACATACAGAAGACAACTCAATGGAGCTTCAGTGGACATGACAAGGAACCACTCCGGGGATAAAGCAAATAGATTTTTTGATCTTTTCTTCATTTAATTGTCTTGGTTTGGACCTGTCAAGGAGCTAAGTCAGGCATGAAGCAGCACAGGAGATCTTCCAGTTAACGTATTTTCAAAATCTTCATCGGCTCCTTTGATGCTTAGTTGAAGCTCCGCCATGTTGGATCTGATGGCAGGCAAAGTTCCAACCTGGAAAGGACCACTGCACATGGAGGTTATTTTTTACCATCCCAAACCTGACTCTCTCATACCTCAGGAGAGTAGGTTTTGCATGGAAGGCTTTGGAGTCAGGCTAGTCCTGATGGGTGTTACATAACCCTTCCTGAATCTGACCTCCCTCACTCCCACTGCCATTAAGTTTCGTCCATCTCATTTAAAACTCCCCCAAGTTACCATCTCTACTTCCTCCTTCCCGTGCACTTTGCTGCCCCATGTGGCCTCACTCTGTTTTACTTCTTTAATAACACTGCTCTGTGGTCATCAACTGCTTACCTGCCAAGTCTGAATGCAACCCCTCTCAGCTGTGCATGAGATATTCAATTGATCATTCATTCTTCAAACTCATTCCCTTGGCTTCTATGAAGTCAAGCTCTCCAGGTTCTCCTTGGCTCCCCCTGGCCATTTAATTTCCTACTTCTATTTCTTCCTCCCCTCAGTCTGTACTTGCTCTGGGATTCCCTCCTCTGCCCATTGTGATTCTCACCCCCCTGCTATCTCTGTGGTCTGATTATTTCTTGGTTTTAACTGCCATCCATGTTCTGATAACTCCAGCCCAGACTTTTCTTTCCTCTCTAATTCATAGTTCCTGGGGCTGCTGGCCACCACAGGGGTGTCATGGGCCTGAAACACCAGATCCAAAGCTGGGCTTCTCATCTCTCCATTACTTGGTTACAACAGGAACCAAAGAAACTGGTTCTGCCTCGCTTATGCATGGGAGACGTTAATGGGAATGACTGCAAGGTGGTTTCTAGAATCAAGGGGCCCCTGAACAACCTGGTATCTTGGGGACAAAAACTAAGTCACTCTAGAGATTCAAGTTCCCAGGAGCAAATTTGACATGCCCAGCGTGGATCATGGCTTCACTTCTTGGCATCTGTTATCAGAATAGAGTGAGGTGTGCAACATCCCAATGACAAGATGAATCTGCCTTCCAAATCTGCTGTTTCTTCTACAACCTTCATCTTGGTAGCTCTGCCATCCATCCATCTACCCTAGTACCCCCTCCCCTGGTCTTTCTCATTCTCTCCAAGGTTCATAACTATGTAGTCTTAAGATTTTACCTCTTAAAGTAGTTCTCCAAACAGTTGCCTCTTCCCCATCATTTGGACCTAGTTTGGGGTTTTACTATCTCTTCTGATGACTATGAAGCCTCCTACAAGGTCTCTCTGTTTTCAGCTTTGTCTACTACAAATTCATCCATGATTTGAGAGCAGAACGACCTATCTAAACCCAAATCTGACCATGTGACTCCCCTGTTTAAACCCTTTACTTGAGAGTGAGCTGTGGGACTTGAAGTCTGGGTTTCTTGATATAAAAGACAAATTCTCCTGGACTCTGGCCCCTGCCTGCAACTCAGTCTACCTCCTAGATCCCCTGTGCCTGAGAGGCCTCCTTATGTCCCTACCACCCTATCCCCAGTCTCTATTAGCAGCCCCTCTTCATAGCTCACCGACACCTCACTTCCCCAGGCTGTCTTCCCTTAAGTCTTTCCTGACAGCTCAAGTTGACTTGAGGACACCTCCTTCGTGTTTCCATGACGCCTTGGACACATTATTATTACTGCCCTCAGCCCAGTTTTGGTAAGTGTCTGTTGCTGTCTCTTCCACTATCTGTAAGTTCTTGAAAAGCAGGGACAGAACAAGGTATATGGTAAGTGCTCAATGGATGATTTTGAATGATTCCTGATCTTGGTAAATCATATTAATTATCTGAGTTTCAGCTCCCTCATTGCAAAAAGGAGATAATTACCTCCCCCATGTTGTGAAATTAAACGAGACATACAAATAAAATGCCTTGCTCTGGCCAGGTATGGTGGTGAACACCTGCAATCAGAGGCTCAGGAGCCTAAGGCAAGAGGATCATGAGTTCAAAGTCAGCCTCAGCAACGTAGCCAGGCCCGAGCAACTTAGTGAGACCTGTCTCAAAATTTTAAAATGGTGATAGGGGCTGCTGGGGATGTCCTCAGTGGTTAAGTGCCCCTAGGTACAAAAAAAAAGAAAAAAAAAAAAAAAGAAAAAAAAGTCACTTTCCTCATTACCATTTATTTTCCTGCAACAATTTTAAAAGAGGAAGGCTTTCTCAGTGCCCTTTGTTTAAATGTGTATCTCTCCTATCTGATCACAGCTTGGTGAGAAAATGGGGCCACCTCTATAATATTTGACTAAACCTTTTGCACAAGACAGGTGCTTAATAAATATTTTTAATATAAATGAACAACTTCTGTATATGCTTATTTGATCATTCATTTGCTTCTTCAATGAACTCAATGATCTTTTTTCCATTTTTCTCATTAAATAAATTACTAACTTCAATTTATTGGACATGTACTGCTTTCTTTTATCAACTAACCAAATCTGGGGAAAGAATGGAGGCTGAGCTATGGGACAAGACACATAAATTATGTAGTCAGGATGTTTCCCAGCCACACGTAGCCCTAGAGAGGCCATCTGCAAATGCACTGGGCTAGTCCTACCTCTACCTGCTAAGCATATGAAGCCCCTGCATTACATGAATTGGCATATTTCATCCCCAATAGCACTAGGAGGTAGGTGCTGTGTCCAGTGTATCAGGCAGGGTCCAGCAGGGGTCGGATTAGCATGCTCCAGCTGGGTAACTGAGGAGAGTTGAGCAGAGGACTTTTAGGAAGAACAGAGAAAGAAGCCCTGCAAAGAATAGTGTGATATGCCAGGGCCAGCAATATTTGGGGGTCTTCATCTCTGAAGGGGTGAGGAACAGCCAACCCTTAGCTGCCCAGCAGGGAAGGAGCCAGGAGACTAATACCCTGCCCTCTCTCTGCCTGCCAGAGTGCCCCATTGACCAGATGAACCAGAAGACAAAGGGCAAGGAAGCCTACTGATGGGGTCCAGATGGATGAGTGGAGAGTGACTTTGGAAGAGCCATCAGGATGTGTATAGCTAGTCCAGAGAGTGCAAGTGGCTGCAATCTAGGTGGCCCAGGTTCTGCCTTGTGGCTCTGCTTTTGGGCCTCCACAGTAGTGTCAAAAGACTCCATTTTTCTGACTTCATCTGCTCACTGACTGTTTTTCTGTTGTCACCATTGAAACCAGGTCAGACACAGCTTTCTGGGCTGAGTTAGTTTTCCATGAGGACCCTAAAAGGTGTCATGTCAGCATAGGACAAATGAGTGAGCCCAAGATAAAGCAGCAAAACAGCCGCTCTCTATAAACACACACACACACACACACACACACACACACACACACACACTGTGCTGCTCTATGAGCTCCCACGAAACCACCTGGCAACTTTCCTATAGCAGCACAGAGCCTGTTTCAAAGGGCACAATACCATGTCCCCGCCATGGGTTAGGAGCCTAGACCTGAGAATCAGACTGGACAGGACTGGATGCTGATTCTGTCACTGGCTAAATGAACTTAGGCTTCATCTGCAAAATGGAAATTATAATACCAGTGAGGATGTTGTCAGGATTAAATGAAGTGTGACATTTGCTTGGCACTCATCACCTGTTAGCTCGAACAGTCCTGCGGTGGTGGCTTCTGCAGTTTTGTGCTGATGTAACTTTTTGACTCACTACTCATCCCAACTCGTTGAATCCTTTAGGAAGAGATTTCCACAGCTGAGAAGAAGGATAAGGAGTCCTTGTAATGATTTCGTTTTGAAGTGCTTTTTCTACATTATCAGATACGATCGTTGCCAAGCCCAGTGAGAAAGGCCACACAAATGTTCCTCTATTTTAAAGGTGAAGAAACTGACACATGAAGAGACTGAGTGACTGAGTCAAGGGCAGCAAAGGCAGCACAGGGCTGAGTCAGTAATGGCATCCTGCTAAAAAGGCAGCACCTGCCTTGCTTGTTTGTAGGGTGCTCAGATGTTGCTCTGTGGCAGTCACTTGGATGCTGGCTGCTGGATCACTTAACAATTTGAGTTTCACCATATTTTAATTATGTCCTTCATTTGCAACAGAGAATATCTGAGCCACCTCCTCTAGCTACACCTGTGAGCAGGGGGTCAATGTGCCTGCCTTGCTACGTTGCCTTCTATCACGATGCAGCCTACTTCTCTGCAGTCTTGGGTTTTTTTTGTTTGTTTTTTTTTGGCACTGGGGATTGAACTCAGGAACACTCGGCCACTGAGCCACATCCCCAGCCCTATTTTGTATTTTATTTAGAGACAGGGTCTCACTGAGTTGCTTAGGGCCTCGCTAAGTTGCTGAGGCTGGCTTTGAACTCGAGATCCTCCTGCCTCAGCCTCCCAAGTGCTGGGATTACAGGCATGCGCCACCACGCCCGGTTCAGTCCTTGGTTTTTTTAAAAAAATTTTTTCATACTAAAGATTGAATCCAGGGGTGCTTTACCACTGAGTCACATCCCCAACCCTTTTTAATATTTTATCTAGAAACAAAGTCTTTCTGAGTTGCTTAGGGCCTCACTAAGTTGCTAAGGTTGGCTTTGAACTCATGATCCTCCTGCCTCAGCCTCCCAAATCACTGGGATTACAGGTGTGCACCACCGGGCCCTGCTCTCTGCAGCTTCTCATGGCAGACAGCAGCATGCTAACCCCACTGGCTTTCTCGAGGGCTTTCTCTTGTGGTCAGGGAGAGCAGCACTGGCCTCCAGAGCTGAGCTGCTGGGGTGGGTGTTTTACAATAAGAAGCCCATCTCTGAGAGCACAGAATGCACACTAGCATCATCTCTTTTGGAGAGAGCTATTTTTGTCTTTCATCTTCAGAGACTGTGTTCCAAAATAGGGGAGACAAGTATCAGGAGGAGAAAAAAAAAGTAGCCAATGGATCCAGCACTGGAGAAAGCAAACCACCGCCATTTCACCACCAGCAGCAGCAACAACAATGGCCACCACAGTCCTGGAGGACGGGCTGAGTTGGAGGCGAGCTGCCCTTGGGCAAAGCACCATGCCCTGCGCTGTGATCTTTCTGTGGGATCTCTCACCATACATTTCATGAAACAGGGTTTGTTGCCATGGTTACTAGCAAATCACATGACAGCCTGGCTACTTAGAAGTGTAGGAGAACAGATCAGACTGTGATGGGGGAGAGAAGATGTCTCTCCTGCCAGCTCAGTCACTTTTCCTTAGCTGACCTGAATGACCTCAAAGGTCTTCCCTATTTATGACCTGCCCATGTTCGGGGTTAAGGGTCAGTCATACACAAGGGCCTCTCCTTCCGGTTTCAGGAGCCCCTCTCCCCCTGCCCAGCCCCTTCCTTCCTGCCCCCTCTGCTACACACACACACACACACACACACACACACACACACTTGCTGCACTAAATAGCCGAATCAGGTGGGAGGGGGAGGAGCCGGCAGGCAGCCTACACCACATCTCTACAATCTGAAGATGGCATGAGTCAGGGAATTTTGAAGTTGTGATACAATCAGGACATGGATGCCTCCTGGGGGTGGAGGGAGGCAGTATGGACTTGCCCAGATCCTAAAGAGTCTAGGCAGGATCTACTTTTCCAGGCACAGCCTTGGTGGGGGTCTGTAGACCTTTAGCCTCAGAGTCATGGAATTGGATCCACTCTGGCAATCTCTTCCAGAGTGTGGTAGGCCTCACCCCACAGACACCACCTTCCAAGAGAGAGGCAGGAAGGCCTGGAGAAAGCTTTTAGGAAAGGAAGCGCTCAGCCTCCCCCCTCCCCCTCCTTCTCTGCCATGTCAGGCCCGGTTAGCACAGCCATGTGCCAGGAGGAGTTGGTGAGTGGGTGCGCCTTAGCAGCGGTGGCAGCAGCAGCCCTGCTCCACGACACAGCTGTGCCTCTGTCAGTTAGAGACTGCCCACCTCTGTGGGTTCAAATCATATCTCGTCTTTCCAATTCCATCAGTGTCTCCTTTCTCCATGGCAAAATTCTAGGTGATGGAAATAGACCCAGGAGAGTCAGTAAAGGGCAGGGCCAGGGCTTGGCAGTGATTCTTCCCTGGCTGTGCCAGATGGTTCAGAGAACTTTTTTTTTTTTTTTTTTTTTGTACTGGGGATTTAATTTGGGGGGCAGGGCTTAACCACTGAGTCACATCCCTAGCCCTTTTTATTTTTTATTTTGAGACAGGGTCTTGCTAAATTGCTTAGGGCCTCACTGAGTTGCTGAGGCCAGCTTTGAACTTGCAATCCTCCTGCCTCAGCCTCCTGAGCCTCTGGGATTATAAGCATGTGCCTCTGTGCTTGGCCAGAGAACTTTCTTCAGGACCTCTGCCTCGACGAGTGAAGTATATATTAAAGGAAACAGAAGCCAACAGCTTTCCAAATGTAAAAGCAAGCCTCTGCCAGGTTAGAAGTGCCCTGGGTACCTGCAGGCTTCCTGGTCTGGTGGAGCCAGGGAGTAGTCTCTTCTTGCTGGTATGTTACTTTATACTTAACTCTTGGTTAAATGACATGCTTCTATCTGAACCCCTTTCTCTCTGCTTCCAGGTCCCACCCCTACCTCTCCTAGCTGAGATTTTCAAGGGCAGAGACTGTCTCACTGGTTCAGTTGTCCGGCACCTATCTCAGTGCCTGGCACGTTCTGATAATTTATTAAATGCTTGATGGATGGATGAGTGAGTGCCACAGGAGCACACTAGAGGGGCTGAGCACTTGGTCTCTGGTGCAAGACACACTCGTATGCACATCCCACTAATTAACTGCATTCATTCATGTGTGCAGGCACTCATGCTTCATTCAGATATTTGAGTTGAATTCCCATGATAGTCCAGACACCTAGCCTACAGTTTGTTGTGGAACCCAAATGCATTGAAGCACTTAGCATAGTGCTGACCACATAGAAAGCACTTAAGATATACTAGCTTTTGTTTTTCGATTATGGGGTTATGATGTAGAAAGGAAATGAGGGTAAGGCCACACAGGCTCTCTGCAATTACCACTTCCTTCTCCAAGTTATCCCAAGCCATCTGCTCAATAATCCATTCAAGAATGTTCCTGAGGGCTGGGGTTATGGCTCAGTGATAGAGTGCTCACCTTGCACATGTGAGGCACTGGGTTTGATCCTCAGCACTCCATAAAAATAAATAAAATAAAAGTTGCTGTGTTCATCTAAAACTTAAAAAAAAAAAAAGATTAAAAGAAATGTTCCTGAGCATCTGCCTCCGTCTTTCTGGCCTATGGTCTCTAGAATCTTTGGAAAGCAAATCTTAAATTTCTTGTAAGATTGACAGGGGGCTCTCAAGTGAGTTGCTGCTTGTGTGGGCTCTTCATTGTTTCTGGACACCTCCCATGCTGGCTGTGCTAGCAAGCACACCATCAGGTTTGCTAAGGACCTTCCGAAAATGAGGCCAGTGAAACTGAAGGTGGAACTTGGAGCAGCTCTGGCAGAGCTGGGACTGGCCTGAGGCCCACTGACCCAAGGCAGCCTCACAGCTAGGCAACAAGTTAGCTGCAGAAGAACAACAGAGTCAAATCCGAGTCTGCTACCTTCCCGTCCTGGGCCCCACCAGGTCTTCCAGGTGCACCTGTGCTCTGGCAGATGAGAAGAGGTTTGCTGTGTTTCTCCAGAGGGAAAGGCTACCGCTCAAGGAAATGCACAGCACTCTCAAGCCCAGCTTTATCTGCTGGGCACACGGAAGGATCTTGCATTTGTAACAGGAACAAACAGAAAGATTCTAACTATCTTAGAGATGAAAGCTTTATTGCAGTCCAAAGTCCTCTAACCCTGTGCCTCTTCAGATAAAGGATGTGTGTGTGTATATACACACACACACACACACACACACACAAGCACACGTATGTGCACACAAGAGTAGCACTGGCTTCAGACCCGGTGCCACTGGCTCTGACAGGTATGATCATTCCACTTAATCATGTTTTTGAGTCTAGCCTTAAATGACAACATAAGCAGGTGACCAGGCGAGGGATGGAGCAAGAGTTTAATGCCAGGGACCTTTGTCCAACTAACATGCCAATAATTTGCCTGCCAGAATGATTCAGCAGTAATCCTGCCAGGGTTCCCAAAGAAAGCCCAAATATGGAATGACGTAATGTCTCTCCTCCTCTGACGCGGCCGTCTCTCCACCCCCACCACTCCACGCTTGCCATCTCTTTTCGAGAGCCACAGTTCCATCTGTGGAGCCACCAGTTGCCATCTGCATTGTGACGAACATGTATTTTATTATTTAAGTGGTATTGCCAGGTTAATAATTTGATAGAGAAATGAGGACTGGAAATAAATCCTAGCCTCTGGTGAGTTTGGTATCAGCAAATCACGAGTGAGGTCTGCAGAATGCCTCCGTATCTCAGATTGGATATTTGATCTCTGCATCCCATGAATATTTATACTGCGAGGCAAAGTGATTGATTTACTTTATCAGTGGAAATTGAAGTGACTGTCTAGACTTGCTATGTGGTGAGTGGTGCATGAAACATGAAAAGAAAGGAGCACTGGCTCTACTGGGATGTACCTTGTGTGGAACTGACAGGGACTTTGGCTGGCCTACCCCCAACCCATCACTCTCCACCCTTTTCCTGACCAGTGAAACCAAGTGCATGCTCACAAGAAGTGAGTGCGTGCTCTTGTCTTCAACAAAACTAATTTTGGTTCTCCTTGCTACTCCTGGCTAGGCATATCATTCATTTTATTTCAATTTATGTCAAAGATCAAAAGGAAAGAGATCTGGGGAGTGGGGAATGTTCTGGGAAAAATTCTTTTTAAAAAAATTTTTTTTGTAGTTGTAGATGGACAGCACGCTTTTATTTTACTTGTAAATTTTTGTGCAGTGCTGAGGATCAAACCCAGTGCCTCACACATGCTAGGCAAGAGCTCTGCCACTGAGCTACAGCCCCAGCCCAGAAAAATTCTTTGCAGGTAAAAAGAGTCAAAAAATAAATAGCTCCTTTTTTTCTGCCCCTGAATATTGGTATAATGCAAGGAACTCCTGCATCTAGTTTGCAAATCTGAGAAGAGGGAGCAGGAAAAATGATAGAGATGGCAGAAATCCAGGTCTCTGATGTTGATAAGTTGCTGATAAACTAAACCTAGAGCCTCCCTGTCTCCAGACTTCTCATTATGTGAGCTAATAAATTCTTTGTTATTTAAACGGGTCAGATCAAGGATTTCTGTTACAAAAAAGCTGAAAGCATCATTATTACATGAAGCACTGACTTTCTATCTTTTTTTTTTTTTTTTTTTTTTTTTTTTGGTTCTGGGTTTGAACTCAGGGGTACTATTTTGCAGTTTATTTAGAGCCAGGGTCTCACTGAGTTGCTCGGCGCCTCACTGTGACTGATCCTGGCTTTGAACTCACGATCCTCCTGCCTCAGCCTCCTTAGTCACTGGGATTACAGGCGTGTGCCACTGCACCCAGCGACTTTTCAAGTTTTCGATCATAAAAGAAAGTAAGAAATATGCTTATATGTAACACACTCTATTCTATTCATTTTTTTAAAATTCAGGTCGTAACCCACTAAAGTGATTGCAAAGCTCTCTAATGGGTCATGGCCCACATTTTGAAGAACATTAAAGTCATAGGGGATGTTAGCTACTGTGATGGAATAGAAAGCACATGGGTGTCATAGAGACACAATAGAAAGGACCATCATAGGAGGGAATGGTCAGTTTGAGATGGAGCAAACAGGGCTGGATATTGAAACATAACTTGATTTTCAGCAAGGGAAGGAAATGGATAAGACCATGGAGTGACTAGAGCAAAGACAGGTCAGGGAATGTACAGAAACATTCTGGCACAAGTGAGTGACCCTGGCCAGAGGGTGAGTGCAGCTTAGAGAGTGGTGGGAAGTAAGGAGTGATTGGGGTTGGGTGATATGCAGCCCTGAAGGGTGGGCACATGGGAGGCCATTTCTGAAGGCCACTGGGAGGGCTGGAAGGGGCTATAGGGGCTATAGGTCTAGGGCGTCTAAAATGGTAGCAGTTGCAAGTTGGATTGGGTCTAAGTCCTATCAGGAGCTTTGACTGACAGAGTTGAAGCTAGAGGCAAACAAGGAGGCCCTGCATCCCTGGAGGCCAGCTTCTGCTCTGTCACTCTGCTCTGCCTGCAGTCACTGCAAAGCCACTTGACACTGAGTAGCATTCTTGAACAGAGGCTGAACAAAGAGTCAACTGGCCTTTGGAAAAATTTTGCCTGGCAGTTGGCAATATAAGCTCACAGTGCCAGTGTGATTCCTCTAAATGAGACCAACAGAGAGGGGCCAACTAGCCAACCCAGAAAGGCCCACAATCCTGACTTCTCATTGTTCTTTTTGTTCCCACCTGCTTGCCTTCTGATGAAAGCAAATTGCCTTCACATTTTGCTAGATTCAGACCCAAAGGGTGGGCTGAGCCCTGTTACTTGGCACCTCTAATAAAAAGAAAAGAAAAGAAAAGAAAATCAGTGGAGGAGGATTTGACACTGCCAGTTAAATTGGGTGTTTGTGCTATCTGTGGATTTTAATTATCCATGTCATTCTTTCTCTACTCTCTCCCTGAAAAGCAAAAGTTGACTCTCTCTCATGATGGAAATTAATCAGAACTAATCTGTGACTTCTATCATACCCACAGGGACTGGTAAATCAGAGTGGAATTTTACTGGGAATCTACATACTGAAGAGAAGAAACAGATCTTGATACGTCTAAAGCAGAGCTGAGTTTGATCTTATCCTTTTCCTTCAAATTAGTGACAGTTTTGAATATTTGAGAAATTTGAGCAATCAAATTTCTAGAATATCGTTTTTGTCCTCACGGTTAATACTTTTTGTGGTTTGGGCAAAGTCTCCTGCAATTCAGCCCTATGGGCTCCATATTACAACCAATACCTACCCTTTGGGAGTGCAAAAAGTGAATTGCTTGGTTGGAAGGGTGGGTATTTTGATGATGAAAAGCACCAACTAGATACATTGGACCTTGAAACAGAGAATCAAGTGATGATTTAGCATAATTGCTGTTGACTGAGCCTTACTATCTTTGTCAAGTGGTTTTGTTTTGGAGTTTTTCTTTGTAGAACCTTTTAACACTCCATGTATTACAGCCTAGGTTGGGGTTAATACACTGAATAAAAGTAAGTGAGAAGGAAAGAGTGAGCAGTGTACACCATTCCTTTCCACAAGTCCAGCCTCGAACTCTGTCATCTTCAGTGCCTCTGTTCCTTGCCACCCATAGGCACTCACTTCCACACGTGTTCCTCCTGTTTTCCAATGCTCTTACTCTTAACCCAAGTTCTCCCAGTACCTCCACTGGCCTGCTGGGATCACCTCTTTGGCCTTCCACTTCCATCATCTTTCCACTTCAATCCACTCCTTAGCTGACTCCTGGAGTAACTTCCTAAATCACAACTTTAAACAGGTCACTCACTTCCCTGCAAATTCCTCAATGTCCCATCCCCCATCAAAGTCTAGACTTATTAGCACGTCATTCAAGAACCTTCAATACTGAGCCCCAACCTAATGAACCTTCAATACTGAGCCCCAACCTATCATTCCAGAGTTTTCTCCCATGATGTCTGTTTCATGGCTCAGAGTATAGGGTAGACAAGAAGCTCCTTCTATTCAGTCTTGAAGGTTTTATTGTAAAGTATTGTAACTCTCTGAATCCTGCAATACCCTCTAGACTCTGAGCTTTATGCAGACATATCGGTGTCTACTATGGGGCCAGGTACATGATTTATATTCAATAAATATTAGTTGGGTGAATTAATAAGTGAATAAAGATGTAATAAGTCATAGATTCTGGTTTTAAAATTCTGGAATCCTGCAGATGAAAGGAAATGTCATCTGGAAGCCTAGAGGAAAAGCATATTTCTGAAGATGATATACTTCAGACACCAGAAGAGTGTTCTAGAAAACTGTTTTTCGTCTTTGTTAGAACATAAGAGAACATGGTCTTTGTGAAGTAGTAGCAGAAAATTGTGAGAAAGCAGGTTGAAATGAAATGTGAGAGGAATTTAAAAAAAACCTACTGGGGGAAAGATAAAAACACAAGAATATATAGTGATCATGATGAGAGTCAGCACTGGGTCAGAGAGCACCTCAACATTGTTGGTATTACTAAGTAAGGAAAAGAACAGCTGAAACAGGCAATAGCCAAAGACATCAGCCTTCATCTCACCAGGTGACCATATTCCTAGAGCTTTGCCCAAACACTATTTGTTCAGGAAGTAGTGAGAGCCCACTATGTAACAGGCTCTGTGTTACAAGCCAAGATAAAATAGGGATCAAATGGACATGGAAAGTGACCCCACCTGCCCTCCCTTCCACACCCTAATTCTAGGCTGGCATCTTTACCCTTCCATTGTTTCCAACTGTTAACATAGCGGCCCCTTAAAAGGAAAGTGGATCCTGGAGGACAGGATGGTGACTTGCTTATCTCTGTAATCCCCTGAATCGAATACAGAAATCATTTCTTGAGCAAATAATTAAATGAATGAACAGAACCTTACAAGACTGACTGATACAAAGGTTCCTCTTTTAGGATTTCTGGGACAATAAGAGTTCAGAATCAATTCACCTAGACTCATCTGGTGTTGATTGTCCGCCCACACCCATCATGGTCCCCTCAGTCCAAAGTGCACTGCTCCCGCAGACACGCCATTACCTGGTGTTTCCTTTTCACATTTTTATTTCCTTCATGGATAATTTATTCAAAAACAATTTCTGATCACTTACTTGAACAACTTTTCCCCTAATTTAAAAAGTAACGCAAGTCCATTTGTGTACAGAGAAGTAAAAAGAAAACACTGTCACATTTGTAGAATGGACTTTCTGAGGCCATCCTGCTCCACCAGGGCAGGGCTTTCTGTCGTGATCGTGGCCAGATCCCCCTGGAGCCCCTGGAACAGCTGGGCGTAGACACTTGACAATAAGCGTCTGCAGAATGAATAGCCATCAGCTCTCGTTACATCAAGGGAAGGCACCTCCCTGAGCAGTCCTGAGCCACAGTTCCTGGGCAAACCCTCCCGACTGCCACCGCACCAGAAGCTACTGCCACCTTGGTGCTCCAGGACGGCAGCACCTCTGGACTCTCTGGCTGCCAGGTAATTCTGCATTTGGGGTTCTTGGCCTTGGGGTCTGGGAAGGCCACTGACTGGATCTCAGCTTAACAGGCCTGGCTTTTCTTTAATTCTCCATGGAGCAAAGCTGTACCATATACCATTCAGGCCTAGAGAGAACTGTCCCCTTCCTTTTGTCATAAAGGAAGGAAAACGGGTAACCCAGTCTACCAGTGCCTTGGTTTCAGTGAAAGCTTTGTATGTGTTGGATATTTTGGTGTTTGTTCCTCTCACAGCAGCAGAGGCTGGTTGGGACCTGTTCCCCAACTGCACATTCAACAGAGGCCTAAACTCCCAAGTTTGCTCCTCTGTACATTGAAGATGCAAAAGAAAAGTGATGAGGAAGGAACCTATAGAGAATCCTGCTCATGGCTTCCTGCCTCTACAGAGAACAGAGAGGGACCAACCCCAGGGCACCAGGGGTGGGCTCAGGGGGCCAGCCTTGAGCAGAAACTTCTGTGGGGTTGGCTCTCTCTCCCACCCTTGAGAAGGAACTGCTGATAACAGAGGCCCTGAGATGGCATACTGTGACTCAGAAAGAGGACAAAAGCTGACAGAGCCTGAAAATGTTCAGCAAAGCCTCCACCATGGGAGAGGCTTGTGGGACCACACGGTCACTGTCCCAGGCCCTCCCATTTCCAGCCTCCCTTGTAGAGCTTTCCCCTTTAGTTGGCTCTATAAGTTGGTGTTTGTATTATAGCATTTCATTAACTCAGAGGCTGGCTGGCCAGGAGAAGTTTGGACACCCTGCCATCCAGGGAAGTCACTGGTTACCCAGAAAGGGCCTCACAGGGCAGCAACCCCTACCGGTGGTCTTTCTTCCCCCTCAGTGTCTCAAGTCCCAGAACCCCATTTTGTCAGGAACTTAGTTCTGAGACTCTGGATGGACCTAACCAAATTCACAAGGAATGCTTCATTCATAAGAATATTAGGGTGCCTGCTTGCAACTGAGGATTCTCCTTTTCAGGGCCCAGAACTCTGGTGGCCAGGCTTGAGAGCCACCACTGAAGGTCCGAATAGTCATCGGAAGACTGCTGGTGCAATTGGAGGCAAAGGAAGGACTCATCCTCCCCAACAATATCCCCTTCTCTCTTTCTGGAGAGCTGCTGCTTCTGGCTCCAGGGCCTCTCTCCCTCTCCTGGGTTGTACAGCTTGGAGCAGACTCTACTCTGTGGTCTATTCTCATTTCATCCTTCCTAAACAAATGCTGATTTTGTCCTGATACCCAACCTGCTCCGCCTAGGTGTAGGCTTCAGGGAAATGAGTCCCATTCTCAGCCCCAGGGAGCGAATTGACACTAGTCAAAACCATGACTCTCACCCCTGTTAGATTCAACTCCTTCTTTTTTGCTAGTGTATTTATTATCTATTTCTACCTATTTATGTGAGGCAAGGTCTTGCTATGTTGCTTAGTCTGGTTTTGAACTCCTGGATTCAAGTGATCTTTTTGCCTCAGCCTCCCAAGTAGCTAAGACTACAGCACCCAGCCCCCTTTATTTAAAAAAAAAAAAAAAAATTGGTAACTTTCCTTTTACTACTACAAATGAAATGTATAGGTAATATAATTCACCTGCACACATTATTTCTTTTCTTTTCTTTTCTGTTTATTTAAATGAGACAGGGTCTCATGTTGCAGGGTGACCCTAAACTCCTAGACTCAAGTGATTATCCTGCCTCAGAACCCTGAGTGCTGGAACTACAGGGGCACACCACCACTGCCAGCCACATAATTTCAAAACATTCAATAACTGGATTATGGAGTAGAATACAAAGAAAATAATTTAAAATAAAATAGAATATATTAAATGCAATATTGAGCAGGGTTCCCTTAGAAGAAATAACAGTCACAGGTGCTAAATCCCTATCCAGAATCACTGTCCCCTTGGCAGCTGCTAATGCAGGCCCAAACAGCTTGCTGCTTTGGAGACTTGAATTCCATGAGTAGTGTCGACATTGAGAATGTGATTTTCCAAACTGGTGAACAACTTGGAAAAATTCTAAACAAAACAGAACACGATCTTTTCTTGAGGTACACAACAGTAGCCTTCCTGGAAAATACAATGTGCTGTAAAGATGCTTTGGGTTTATACATAAAAGAGAGTTAGGTTTTAGCTCAGTTAATTCTGAACAGTTTTTTCATCTGTGCAAATTGTCAAAGGGACATTAAAAAGTCATGCGGGTGACAAAGTGGGACTATCCGTGCATTGCAGGTTGTCTAGTTATGGCCTCTGCTCACGGCCTGATTATTGTCCTCATTCTGTGACATCCCAAAATGCCCCCTCCACATTTCCACAGTGGCCCATGGAACCAAGTGATCCTGGGGCTCCCATTTCCCTGTCCTGCTATGCGATGTGAGGGGAATTTTATGCAGACCTTTTGCACAAGCTGTTCTATCTGATAAAGAGACACAGGTGAACAGACAGTTCCTTGCTCTATGCTGTTCTATGAGGACTGCATCTGTCCTGTCTGCTTGGGGGAGCCAGCTACAGAAGAGGCCACTGTGGAGTAGAATGGCGAGGAAGCTGGTACCTGATGGCTTCAGATGAGTCCTTGGATCGGTCAGTCCTGGAACTGCCCTACTTCCCCTGTGTTAAATAATCATGCAAAGGAGAGGTGCAGGGTCTTTCCCATATTATAGCCCAAAGTTCCTTCCTGCAAAAGCTGTTCAGAGATCACCTTTCTGGACTCCTGCAGAGACACTGCCTCCTTCTTGGTTCCATCTTGGGAGGTGTAAGCTGAGATGGGTAAGGACCATTTCTGGGAATCATTCCAGCTCTGATTTTATTGGCCGTGTTCATCTTGGCCAGTCATTTCCTCTTTTGATGTCTCATTTCCTCATCTGTAAAATGGGGACAAAAATGGCTTTCAAACTCTAGGAATGCCGTCAGGATTACATTAAATGAGCCAACAGAAGTACCACCCTTCAATCAGGTACTGTGTTGAACAGACCTTGGCTCCAATGATGAAGGATCCTTGTGTGTTAGTTAGAAATCCAACACAAACTATATGAACAACAAAAAAGGGATGTTATTGGAGCTGGAGACAACAAGGTGGGTTACAGAATCAGGAACTACTGTTGGAACCAAGGCCTTGAGGATTGACTATGATCTAGTGTTCTAGACAAGTGGTCCAGATCCTCTGTGGCACTTAAGAATCACCCCAAGCAAGGCCCAGGATGTGCAGCAGGAGAAACCAGTGAAAACTTCTGGGCTGGCACCCAGGTGCCAGTATTTTCTCAGGCTCCCCAGGAGATGCTCCCAATGCTCATGAAGGTGAAGTCTCTCCTCATGGTCTCTCTTTTCCCTACTTCTTTCCTGTAGAAAGTTCCTCTTTCCACAGCCTCAGATGCCAACTTCCCAGTACAAGAATCTCAATAGACAAAAAAAAGAAACAAAACTGCTTTCTCCCACTCTCTGTTTACAATGGCTCTGCCCTGTCAGGTCTGCACACATCCTTTTTATTCCTAACACTGTTGCTGGGAGTCCAAACAAACCCACCCCTGTGGCCAAGAGCCTTCACTGGTAACTCAACAGAAGCACTTCAAATGGAGACTGGCAATTCCTCCAAGATCTAAGAGGGCTGAATAGGAGAAATGCATGCACATTATCTAAGCAACAGGAGACTAGTTAGACTTCATCTTGGTTGATGTAACTTATTAGCATCAT
This sequence comes from Glaucomys volans, assembly GCA_020662805.1. NCBI lineage: Eukaryota > Metazoa > Chordata > Mammalia > Rodentia > Sciuridae > Glaucomys > Glaucomys volans. Next base: position 237,325 of record JAJEJO010002223.1, on the reverse strand, counting down.
TTACTTCAGCCATTTATCTGTAACCACTAAGATTTGGGCTCTGTGGTCTCTTTTCTTCCAGTCCTTTCACCACTGCAAGTGGCTCAGTGATCACTTCCCCACATTGATCCTTGGGGCTGTGCCTTGATTGCTGAGATGGAATTGCAGGCTTTTTATCCTCTGAAGCTTATTCACTGGATCCTTGACACACCCACAGATAACTGATCTCATATGCTACCCTCTTGATTTCTCCCAATTTCATTCTGGGATAATCAACAAAGCTCTCAACTTTAGGTATGAGTGAACACACTTAGCATTTCTTTTTCTATTATTATTTTTTAATTTGTTCTAATTGGTTGTACAAGACAGTAGAATGCATTTTGACACACTGTACACAAGTGGAGCATAACTTCTCATTCCTCTGGCTGTACGTGGTGCTGAGTCACACCAGTAGTGTAATCATACATGTACATAGGGTAATAATGTCTGTCTCATTCCACCATCCTTCCCATCCATCCCCACTGCCCTGCCCCTCCCCTCATTCCCCTCTGCATAATCCAAAGTTCCTTCATTCTTCCCTACCCTTCACCGCAACAATGGCATCGGTTTGTCAGAGAAAACATTCAGCCTTTGTTTTTTGGAGATTGGCTTATATCATTTAGCAAAATATTCTCTAGTTTCATTCACTTTCCTGCAAATGCCATAATTTCATTCTTCCTTAAGGCTGAGTAATATTGTGTATATGTACCACATTTTCTCTTATCCATTTATCTGTTGAAGGGCACCTAGGTTGGTTCCATAGTTTAGCTATTGTGAATTCAGCTGCTATAAACATTGATGTGGCTGTGTCACTGTAATAGGCTGATTTTAAGTCCTTTGGGTATAAACTGAGGAGTGGGATAACTGGGGTCAAATGGTGGTTCCATTTCAAGTTCTCTGAGGAATCTGCATACTGCTTTCCAGAGTAGTTGCACCAATTTGCAGTCCCACCAGCAATGCATGACACACTCAGCACTTCTGGTTGTACAGTGAGCTCTTCCTTTTGATCTCTATATTTCCTTTCCTGACTAGCTAAAGCCACTGCAGCAACATGACAGATGAATGACAGAGAAAATGACTACAGGACTGCTGCTGGGGAGGGAGGAAGGAAGGGCAGTGCTATTAGGTGTGCTGCCTCTGGAGTCTTGGAGTGTTAAGGAAATCTTGATCTTGGGATGTTAGGTCCATACCTTCCAGGCCTCTTCCTGCTTCATTTGCTCTTTTGGTAGTTTCAGATGAAGTGAAAAGGGATCCCAGAGGGGTTTTGCCTTCTGCTAGGTGGAGGAGCACCTCTGGCCTGTATCCAACCCTGAGGACAAGAGCACAAGAGAAGATTCATCATCCTCTCCCTGCCCCCTTTCCCTCCCCACACCACCACCTCCCCTCTCTGGCTGGGCAGGAAGCCACCTGCCACAGCCACGGTCACTGCTGGGTCACAGACTCGGTCACAGACTCGTGTGCATTACATTTTGAGGTCTGATTCCTGCGTGAAGCCACAGCGTTCTCCTTCCTGTTCTTTGAAAGTTCCGTTTTTCCAGCTGTTCCACAAACCTTTGCTGGCCGGGGCAGCCCTGCACATAGCTTTCCAAAATTACCAAGGACACTGGCGTTCTTTCCACCCACAGCATCCGCAATGACCCCCAGCATCCCTTCATGCAAATCCTCTCCCCTTTTTACAGTTTTTCTCACTTCCATGTATCAAAAAAAGCTGTGTGCGTCACTCTCGGCCTCTGAGTCGCACTGGAAAGGGGTCAGCAGGAGTGGTTTGCTCTGTTCTTGAGCTTAACATAAATAGAGCCACACAGTGTGTCCTCTTCTTGTGTGGCTTCTTTGGATTAACATATTGTCTGTAAGCTTCACTCGTGTTATGTTGATCAGTATTTAAGAACTTCTTTGTTGGGCGTGATGGCGTCCTCCTATAACCCAGTGGCTCCGGAGGCTGAGGCAGGAGGATTGTGAGTTCAAAGCCAGCCTCAGCAACTTAGCAAGGCCCTAAGCAACTCAGCAAGACCCTGTCTCAGAATAAAAAAAAGTGTTGGGAATGTGGCTCAGTGGTTAAGTGCCCCTAGGTTCGATCCCTGGTACCAAAAAGAAAACACCAGACTATAATTTGTTTATCTATTCATCTATTCCCTCATTGATGGACATTTGGGTTATTTCCAGGTTCGAGCTGTTGTGAATGAGGCTGCATGCATTCTTGGACTAGGAGTCTTCTGGATAGATGCAGTCATTCCTCTCCTGGGTATATTCAGGAGGAGAACTGCTGTTCCTTGTCACCATATGCTTAGATTTATTAGAAACTGCCAATTTTCCAAAGTGGTAGTTTTAACATATGCTTTAATCTGTGTTTCATTCTCTTAGCAATCTCAAGTGCTGTTCAGTCAGCTCACGGTGGTCTACTGAGCACCAGGTCTATGCCAAGTACTATTCTAGGTGTGGGACATAGCATTGAATAAGAAAGATGAGGTCCCTACCCTTGACCCATCCTCATGAAGGAGATGAGCAAGACAACCCAAATGAACAAAGAAGGTAATTTCAGGTGCTGAAAAACAGTCACATTGCCAGGCTGTGGTGGTGCACGCCTGTAATCCCAGAGGCTCGGGAGGCTGAGGCAGGAGGATCACAAGTTCAAAGCCAGTCTCAGCAAGTTAGCAGGGGAGGCTGTAAGCAACTTAGCGAGACCCTGTCTGAAAACAAAAAAATGAAAAGGGCTGGCAATGTGGCTCAGGGGTTGAGTGCCCCTGGGTTCAATTCCGGTTACCTGCCCCCCAAAAAAGAGCCACATGATGGAGCAGGGTGCTCCTTCTGCTGCTGTACCCAGGGTAGGTCTGCTTGAGGAACTGATCACTGAACACAAATCTGAAAAACGGACGAGAATTGGCAGTGCAGAGCTTGGGGAAGAGTGCTGGCAGCAGAGGGAACAGCAGGTACAAGTGCCCCAGGACAACAGAGGAGAGCGTGGTGGGTTTGGGGAGAGACAGAGGTCCCTGAGGCTGACACACAGTCATCAGTTCACTCACTCAACAAATAAGCATACATTAAGCTCCGACTTCTACTATATGTCGGCACTGTTCTAATCTCTGGGGCCCCAGACACGAACAAGACCGACATTGTGCTGTCACAGAGCAAACAGGAAAGAGCAGGTGGGAGGACATGGAGGAGTAAGCAGAGGTCAGGGTTAGTAGGACCGTTTAGACCATGGAAATGAATTTGGATTTCCCCCTGTAGCAGTGGAAACCACAGAAGGGTTTTAAGCAGAGAGGTGAAAAATCATGGACTTGGCTGGATGAAGCAAGGGTGGAAGAGGAGGACCTGTGAGGGGGCAGGTAGCGATGCAGGCTAGAGACCCCGGACTGGGGTGGTGTCTGTGGCCATGGAAAGAGTGAAGATGCTCTGCATTCAGGAACCAACAAGACATTAATGAAAGATGGATCATGAGGTAACCAATAGGAAGAATCCAGTTGAAATTCTGGGTGCTGAACCCAGCAGCTGGGTAGAGGATGGAGGTTGGGGTGACTGGGGCAGGGGAGGAAAATCAATAGGTCAATTTTACTAACTTTGAGGTGCAAATGAATTTTCAAGTGGCTTAAAGAGCCCAGAGTTTGAGAAAGCCAAACTGAAGACATAGCTTTGAGAATCACCAGCATATAGGTGCCTTTGAAAGTTACTAGATGGAATTACTTAGAAAGTAGGCCAAGAAAGGGATGGAGCAGTCTTGGAATACTGAGAATTTGAAGTTCCATTCTTTAGATGAGGAGACTGAGGTTCAGAGAAGCTAAACAGGTTGTCCAAGATCATACAGCATGACAAAGCTGGTCTTGTTCCAGGGTCCACCTACTTATAATGCCTGAAGTTTCTCAGCTCTACCACTGAAATGCCATGTAATTTCAAACAAGTTGCTCATCCCCTCAGTGTCTCAGCTTCCTTGTGTGTGATGTGAGGATCACAATAATGACACATACCACATAGGGCAGTGTGAGTGTAAAATACAACTGAAGTGCTTAGGACAGTGAGATTAGCCAATGTCATGTGAGCCACAGGGTACCAGCAGCACGCGGGCCTCAGAGGTAAGAAGAGACAAAAAGTTCCACATCTGCAGAGCCAGGTGAGCTGGTTCCAGGTGGCATTATTACATGTGTGATGGGGACACAGGTCAGGTCAGATAAGGTAGGTCTGGGCCAGATGGGAGCCCTTTCTATTTGCTGCAAGGGCAACTACTGGCCCCAGAAACCGCTGGGTGTGGATAAGCTTTAGACCCGTTCTCACAAAGGTGGATTGTGGCACTGTCACAAGGCCAGGACAGGGCTGCAGACAGAGGACACTGTGGCTCAAGCCAGGGACAGAACCAAGAGAGCAAGGGCCTTTCCCCAGAATTATACATGGGAGCCCTGCTAATGGATCTGGGCGACATTTGCTGTTCAGTCATGACTCAGGATTCCTTCAGGTAGCACTTATGCCATAAATAAAAGCTGAATCTGGAGACAAGAGAAGAGAAGGCTCTAGTGAATATTGAATGAATTTGATGTGCCTGGGCAAACCCTGACTTTGGGGAGCACACTTCTCCTTGGCCCCTGCTTTTGGTAACAGCATCCCCTGCCATCCTTGCAGTTGCTGCCCTGCCCCACCCTGTGTGCTTCAGACCCCAGCCCCCTGCCTGCCCAGGGGATCGATGGGGGATCCAAGCTGCACCAACCAAAAGCTGTCCTCCTTGATTTTATAGGTATTAGGAGAACTACCTTGTTTTCCCCCCGCAGGGATTGCTGAACTGCAGTGACACACGTGGGACTATCTCTGTCCTTAGCTTCCTTTGCCCAGCAACCAGGAGAGAACAAAGCCACAGACAGAGTTAAAACCAGGAGACGGAGAGCTCCGGTGGCTTCATCTGGCCCCTGGCTCCTGCTGTCTGGCCCAGGCCTGTGAGTTCCATTCGTGATGGGTCAATGTGTTCCTGACACTTGCTTCAGCTAGCCGGTATTGGGGTCCTTCATAGCCATAAAACTCTGCCTAGCCGATTCACAGTAGAATCCAATAAGTGCTCATCTTCACAGCCTGAGCTGAAACTCTCCTGAAAGTAATTCATGGCTGTCATTGAGTTTCATGAATATGAACCTGGAAAGTTTAAAGTTCCACTCCAAGGTCCACGGCATTTAAACAAACCAGCCAACAGAGCTTTAGTGTTCTATTTTTAGTTTATCTCACGTCTATCTGCCTATGTGGCTTCTAAAGTCCTTGCCCCACCCTATCAAAAAGAAAAGAAGAAGTCCCAACTCAAGTGGACAGAGTATCTGAAGACAAGGGAACACCAAAATGGCTTCTACTTAGCTTGGGGAGCTCGAATATTTCTTAGATAGGGAGACCAAGGCAAAGGAGCTCAAAAGACTCGATTGAGTTCACACTGGACCAGATCAAAGGTACCATTTGGACTTGAGGTTTTAAAATTGTGGCCTCAGCAATGGGCTCCAGTTGGATTATGAATGCCTAATCGATTTCTTAGCCATTTAGAATCTCATGGAATCCAGTCTTCCCACAGAGACTAAGTCACTGAGTAGCCTCTACTTCATTCATATGAACATGTATATGTACACCTGTATATGTATGTGTGTGTGTGTGTGTGTGTGCGCGTGTACACACGCGCATGCGTAGTAGTTCCCCTTGATCCTTCATGTGCAATGCCTTCATGGATGTCTGAAACTGCAAGTAGCATGGAACCCTATAGATACTATGTTCTCTTCTCTACATGCATACCAATGATTTAAGCTTAATTTATAAAATTAGACCCAGAAGAGATTACCAATAATATAACTGGTAATAAAATAGGACACTAGTAATAATACACTATAATAAAATTGTATTAATATCATGTCTCTCTCTCAAAATAGTGAATTTTCCATTTAAAATTATTGTGCTGTGGTTGACGGCAGGTATCTGAAACCTTGAAAGACAAAAGCACAGATAAGGGAGGCTACTACGTGTATAGATGTGCATACAGACACACTCAGGTTCCAGCCTCATGTGCTTCTTTAGAAAAGAATGTGTGTGAGAGAGAAAGAGTGAGAGAGAGAAAGAGGGAGAGACATAGTTCCTTAAAACTTCCTTAGGAATTCCTTCCTGGCTGTCACCTCCTTTCCTCTGGGGGCACTTTGATCTAGGAGCTCCTTACTCCTTGCACAGCTACTAAGCAGGCGAGAGCCAGTTCAGAAACATCTTGCATGACCTTGCTTTCTGCTGGGAATCGAGGTGGGAAGGAGCCTTGAAGAGTGGAAGAGGGGAGGGCATAGTCTCCCTGAACCTTACATCTGGCAGACCCAGAATATGCAGCTCTTGATTCAACCAGAAAGCAAACCCAGGAGACCCAGAACCGGGTAGCCAAGGCAGGTTTGAAGTATTGTTCTCAGGGGCTTGGAGGCTGGGTAGGCCAATCTCTCCTCATTGTTCACACTGCCCCGAGCAGATCTTTTAAAAGGGATAACTCTCTCCTTTCTGCAATAGAACAGTTTTTTGTTGGACTGTGTTTGAAGGAGGCAATTGGGAGAGCCTGGCAGGAGCCCAGCAGGCCCCTCTGCAGGTGCTCAGGGCAGTGGGGTGTGGGTGCCCCTTTCTGCACCACTGTTGTGCTGGTGGCTACAATCAGCCTCTTGGAAGATGCTAATGAGATCCTTATAGAGAGCTAGAAAATCATCTGCGGCAGATGGTAGAAGGTTAGGTTTTGATTTCTCTTGTTCCACTGTTGTTTTTCTTTTTTAAAAAAAGAGAAAAAGTGCTAACCAACATGCTGCTTTCTTCTGCTTGATTCTTACAAAGCCACTTTTATTTTTAAATTAACTTAACCCCTTTTATCTGACCATCCTCGAATCATTACCCAGCTCCTTCCTTCTGTCCCTCTTGTGCTTTCCACATTTTTTGTTTATACCAAAGAAGTCATTTACATTTTTTCCAAATCTACAGAGATGATATTCACAATGCGATGAGGACCCTGGGGATGTGTGACTTCATTTTTTATTGGCTGGGGCAGGGCTAGGTTATCATGTTTTGGTTAATTTTTACTCCCTCTATAGACAGATGTAAAAGCAAAAAAAGAAAAAATTGCATAGGAGCCCTTAAAGAGAAAGCTGCACTTTATTAAATACCTTCCACATGCAGGCACCATGCTAAGCAACACCCTGACATCACCACCTCATATAATTCTCATATTCACACTGAATTAGGTACTATTATTATCCCATTTTATAGATGAAGAGACTGAGACCAGGAGAAAGAAACTAGTCCAAAATCAAATGGCCAGGAAGGGACGGAACTGGAATTCAAAGCCAGTGCTACCCACTCCCAAGCCAGTGCTTCAAGATGGTACATTTTTCCTTGATAAATTCCAGGTGGATGAGTGATAAATTCCAGGAGGATGGGGTCTGGGGGCACTTCCCATGATTTCAGCTCATTGTTTGGCAGCCAGATATTGAGAAATACACTTGTGGAAAGAAAGATGGACATGAGTTATAGAGGCCCAAAATGAAAGATGGAAGACAGAACCTCCATTTGTAGGTGAAGACACTAGAGTCCAGAGACTATGCTGTTTTTGTTACTTCCTGATGTGTAGCCAGCTACCTAAAATGTGGTGGCTTAAATCACAAACTGTTTTATTGCTCCCAATTCTGTGGGACAGAACTTTGGCAGAGCTTAGCAGTGCCATGTCAGGATGGATCCATGAGGGCTGCCCAGGATGGCTGGAGCAGGGCCTCTCTCACACACTTGGGGCCTTGGGGTAGGCTGCTAGCTCTGCCTGGCCCAGACTGGAACAGCACCCCTCTTATTTTATCGGGTGAAGCTGGTCATAGGACCAGCCTAGATTCAAGAGGAGGGAACAGATTTACTTTTGGAGACTGAGTTGTGACCATCCGTGCAGATGATTTACCATATAGTGACTTACAAGCATTAGGCTAACGTTATAGAAGATCCCGCTGTGGCTGCTTCCCGTGAAGGGAAAAGATTCCCTTAGAAATTATATTGTTCAGATTTTTTTCAGTCCTAACAAGTAAATGTGGAAGATATTTTAGGGGGCTGGGAGCTGGTATCACTCATCTATTCCTGTGGGTGGTCTCAGGAGCCTATGGGGTGGGGGTGGGGGACACTTTCCCTTGACCTAAGCAGTCTGTACATTCTCTCTGCCAAAACAGAGCCTGTGCAAAGGGAGGGGCAGGACTGGGGTGTGTGTGTGTGGTGGGGGGTGTCCACTCCACCGAGGACACAGAGGCAGTGTGTCCAAGGCTGTTGCAGAGGCTGCCAAGGTAGGGGAGGTAGGGAGAATGAACTCCATCCACTGAAAATGATCGGCTCCATGTGCCTCTAACAAAAATCAGACCAATGGCCTGGTTCAGAAGAATTTAGTGAGAAAATAAAGAAATCCTAGGCCTTAACTAGCTGGGAATTTGCAATCATTTTATAAAACTCATTCACATACCTGAGTAAGAAGCAAACAAAATTTAAGGTCAAATACAGGAATGTGTTCAGGGATGAAAAATTAAAGTGGGTTATGATGAGGTGAAGTATATTTCAGACTTAGGGATTGCTAGAGTGAGAGGCAGCCTAAGAGATCAGATCTGGTTCAAGTCCCATTTTATACACGAGAAGACTGAGGTCCAGAGAAGTGAGGCCTATGTGTGGGTTCTGAAGCTTTCCATTACTTTCAAATTGATCATGAGTGCTTAGCAAGCACTGGTTAGATTAGGTGTCAGGCAAAGTTTTGCCTGGTGATGGGAATTCAAGGTGGAGAAGGACATAGCTGATTGTGGAGGCAGGGTGTGTGGCAGGACATGAGAAGCAAGCTATGACTACAGCACTGCAGTGTCCTGAGCGCACCATGGGAACCCAGGTTGGGGTGGGGGTTAAAAACATTTTGTCTACTGAGCTGTCCATCAGAGCTACACTGGAACACCATGATTTAAAAGAAATTGCATCCATGTGCATTAACAAGAGAAAATCCTACACATGCCTTGCCTGTAAGCAGACTCTGGGCACGTCACATGCAGTCTCACAGAACGTGGCCTTACCAACTGTCCTGAGGGAGGTGGTAAATTTTAATCCAGAGCCTCTGGTTTCCAGCCCCTTCTCTGCATCACAAAATGAGATGTATTCTAGCTGGAGTCTCAGGTTGGCCGGACCATGATTGGAGTCCATCATCCGCTTGCCTAGTCAGAGCCCCTGATGAAGTCCTAAGAGTGTTACAAACAGTGTTCAGAACTGAGGGGAATTCAGAGAAAGGACAGCACAAGCCTGGGAGTCGCTTCAACTCTTGGAGCTTCAGGCTGCTCACTTGTCCAATGGGAAGAATAATAATAGCAAACACCCACGGGGTGCCCACAGTGCAACAGCACTGATCTGAGGCTCTACCAAATTATCTTTCAGTCCGCACACAATTCTATGAGTCAGCAATGACAAGGACTCCATTTTACACATGAAGGAACACAGCCTTGAGGGCTTAAGTCACCTTCCCAAGGTCACACAACTGGGGGAAGTGTGGAGATGCAGCCCTAGGTGGTCTGTGGAAAGCCTGAGAACTCTGGCTACAACTTTTTTTTGCAGGAGAAACAAGACAGGGGAAGCTCTCCTTCTTGAGGCTCCATTTCCCTTCCTCCGTTCTCTCCCCTGGGATCCTGACCCTACTCTTTGGCCTTCTGTGGCTCTTACCATCTGTTCAGGGCATCCCCTCCTGCAGCCTCCCATCTGCCTTCTGTAGACCTGCTCTCCTAGGAACTCAGGCTCAGGGGTCCCTCTGGTCAGCTCCAGGCTCTGACACTGATCCTCCTTGCCCCTCCAACCCTTCAGTTCCCGAAACCACAGCAAATCCCATACCATTTTGGCTCCCTAGAGAAACAGCACTGTATATGACTTTCAGCCCTGTCCTGTAAGAGACAGCAGAGAGGAGACCTGGAAGGTTCCACAGCTTCTGCCATTCTCGTGCCTACTCCACCAAGGGGGCCACAGGGGAGTTAAACCATCCCAATACAGTTGACTTTCACTCACTGCCACCAGGCTTCTCCTAGACATCTTCGACCTCAAACACTCACCCTGGGTAAGTACTGTTCTCTCCTCCCCATTTACACACAAAGACCAGAGTCCAATTTCGCCAAACCAGGAAGTGGGAGAGGTAGGATACAAACACATGTTCATCTGCTCCAAACCCCATCACTAGAGGAAACGCAAAGGGACGTTGAGGGTGTCTTGGAGCTCCAAATGTTAACTCTCAGGCCAGCAACCTCGGCATCAGGGGGAACCTGTCAGAAATGCCGACTGACAGGCCCCTCCTTAGCCCTGCTGAACTAAATGGGAAATCTGCATTTCACCGAGATCCCAGCAAAGTCTACTAAAATTTGAGAAGCCCAGGGCCGGTGGTGGTTCAGCACTCTGGCCGAACCGTGGAAATTACCTGGGGAACTTTACAAACTGCCCGGGTCCCCTACCAGTTCTTCTGAGTTAAGGGCGTGGGTACATCCTGGCCTCGGATTTTTACGTCTTCCCGGGCGAGCCTCACGGGCAGCCCTGAGACCCTCTGGCAGGACAAAGGGGAAGACTGAAGGCAGCGCAGCGTGTTAACACCAGAGGCAGAGCCAGCGCAGAGATATGTGACCATCATCGGGAGGCTGGGGAGACACAGTGACAGGACGGTGACAGGACAGTTTCCTTCCCGCCGGTGCGCGGTTGTACAGACACCGGCAGTGGAGAAAGAACACGCGTATTGGGACGCCAGGGAGGCTGTGCCCAGCGACCTCCGGGAGCCTGCAGCGCCCAGGGCGGGGTGCTGAGCCAAGGGGGGCGCTGCGTGCATCGCGCGCAGGCGCAGAGGCGTGAGAGCGGCAGGGCGGCGGCTGCTGCTGGGCGGGGTGACTCACCGGGCGGAGGCGGCGCGGAGGCGACGGGCGGCGGGAGGCCGGGAGCCAACTGCAGCCGCCTCGGGCCCGGCCTGCCTGGCAACAGCCAGCGCCGCCCCCGGGAGGGGAGGGAGCCGAAGCCGCGCTGCAGGTGCGGCGCGGCGCGGCCCGGCCCGGGGAGGGCGCGTTCGAGCGCGGCTTTGTTTCGGTCCCGCACAGCCCGGGGCCCCAGGCCTGTGTGCCAGCCTGCCAAAGCTGAGTCACGGCCGGGCGAGTGGCCAGAGGGCCCCACCCGCAAGGATGCGTCCCTTTCCTGAAGCTGGCCTGTCTGAGCCAGGGAAAGGAGGCTTCTATTCTACAAAACCCTTTAGGGAGGTGGGGAGTCCGGCCACCCTCAGACGGTGTGAATCCGTAATCAAGGTCACCCCAGCCTTCAGCCCTGAGCAGATTAGAAAGCAAAGCAACAGCCGCAGTCCCTGAAGATGCCACAGCTGAGGGGAGCATGCTTTTAAGACACCTGGTAGGGGCATAAGGCAAAGCTTCACCACAGACCTGGAGCAGCGAGGTGTAGGACGGACCCTGGGCTGCTCCAGCTCCCTGCACCTGCCGGAGGTGTGGAGTGCAGGCGGGAGTGGCTGGCCCCGGGGCCATCTAGAGGACTTGTCAGAAATACAGATTCCCTGGCTTTGTTCCCAGTGAATGAGATTCCTTGGAACTGGGGTGAAAACCATTGTAGCAAGCACCCTAGGTGTTTTTTAAATAAGCGGTTGGTACAGTGCAGTTTGAGAATCACTGATGTTGTAGAAGGTCCCATGAACAGAAACCTTTGACCACCTGAATAATATGTTGAGGAGTTTACCCCAAGGAGCAGTTGGCAAAGTTGGAAGTCAAAGCAGGGTCATCAGTCCCCCACATCTATGTTTATAAGCGCAGGCCAAACCTACTCTAGGGCAATTCCCAGGAAGCTTCTAAAAATTTCCCTGTATTTTTACAGTATTGGATGCCACCTGACATACCGCATTCCTCTTGCACTTGTATGCTGTTTGGTTTTTATTTATTTTTATTTATTTGGGGGGTGGGTTACCAGGGGTTGAACTCAGGGACACTCAACCACTGAGCCACATGCCCAGCCCTGTTTTATATTTTATTAGAGACAGGTTCTCACTGAGTTGCTTAGCACCTTGTTTTTGATGAGACTGGCTTTGAACTCATGAGCTTCCTGCCTCAGCCTCCTCAGCGGCTGCGATTGCAGGTATGTGCCTCCCCAGGTCACTGTTTGATTTTATAGGGATGTTGGTATGTTATGTGGATTTGGGTATATTCTACCTTAAGCCTATCAGTTACTAATAGACACGAACACCCAGAAGAGTCTATTATTTCTAGGTAGATGTCAGCTCAAATGGATATTTATATAATCTCTAGTTTAAGGGCTGTTAGTCTATCAAAAGAGTCTAGAGAAAAAATTCACTGAAAATTAGTCTTAAGACAAATTTATCCCTTTGCTTGGCAAATGTCATCTTATCCTGTTAACAACCCATAATGGAAAAAAAAAAAAACGAGTAAAAATAAATTACATTTTCAACAATTTGAAGTGTGGACACATATGTGTCTGGGGGCAGATGACTTTGACTCAGATCTCAGCATTTCCACTTCCAAGCTGTTTCAGGCAAGTTTGTAGCATTCGTGCCTCAGTTTCCCTATCTGAAAAAGGCATAAATAGTTGACACCAACTACATGAAGAGATGGCAAGTGTTCATTTCTGTAATCCAAATTTTACAAAGGAGGAAATGGAGACTGGAGGCTAGGTACAAAGGATGCCACCTTTCAGGCCAGGCCTCTGGCCCCCAGCCCCTGCCTTTGACCACTCCTCATCTCTCCTGACCGGCTCTCAGACACTGGCCCGGGGTGTTCTCATCAATAATCATAATGACTAACAGGTTTTGTGTGCCGTGAACTAGTGTAAACCCTTCACTTGGATCAATTCATCTAATTCTTACTCTCACCCTATGAAATAGGAATTATTATGTTCATCTTCATCTCTCAGAGGAGGAAACAGAAGCACAGAGGTATTGAGAAGCTTACCTAAGACTATACTATGAGGAAGGGGCAAAGTCTGAACTTAAATGTGACCAAGGGTACCCGACTGCTGCACTGCCCTGCTGCTTTGCGATTAGCATACAGGTTATATAAGGAGGGAGGGGCTCACCAATCTTCTGACCCATCAGAGCCGCAAGCCTGGGAGTTGGTATTTTTCCTTACCTCAAGACTCTGCCTCTGGATTCAAGGCTCCCTTCTATTTATTTTTGGGAAATGTATGGCTCTTCTTGCCTTTGAAAATTGGTGGCTATATGGGGCAATTTAGAGGGGCTTTGGAAAGCCTGTGTACAGCAAGCATATGATCTACAGGAGACACACTGGGAGCCTTCAGCAAAGGTGCATTCTGAGGCAGCGGTGGACACTGAACTGCCCAGGGGCTAAGCAGTGTCCCCTGGGTGCCCGGAAGTGGCTCACAGGCATCAATTTAGATGCCATCCATCTGGTCTCCTGCAGGCCACCTGCCACCAACCCCACACAAGGCAACCGTTCTCCTGCTGACGCGTTCCTCCTCACCTCCTTCCTCCACACCCTGCACTGAGTCTCTTCTCTTCAGTCCCTCACCCTCTCCAGGGTCAAACCCCAGACTGTCCTATGCACCCCACCCTCCAGGGCACCATTCTTGTGTTTGTGGCAGCAATAGTAGTGGTGGTGGGGAGAGTGGAGAAGTCTCACTCTTGCCTCTTCTCTTTCCAGTTTGTTGTGATTTTTAAAACTCTACACCATTAACATCCATCAAGTCATCCTTTTTGATTCTTGCCATGGGCTGAATTGTATCTCTCCCTCCCCGAAGTTTCAGATGTTGAAGTCTGCTGTGGGCCTCCAGGGGTGATCAGTCCCCAGGGCTCTGCCCTTGTGGATGGATTAATGCCCATCATAAAAGGGCTTGAGCCTGTGCTTTTGAGCTTTGGCTCTCTCACTCCTTCCATCATGATGTGATGCAGCAAGAAGGCCCTTGCCAAGGCCTTGGACTTCCCAATGTCCAGCATTAAGAAAGAAATCTCTGGTTTTCATAATATAATTACCCAACCTGTAGTATATTGCTATAACCACCCAAAATAGACTAAGACAAAGACCCAACCCCCAAAATGATGGTATTCAGGTCTTTGAAGGTGGGGTCTTTGGGAGGTGGGATTAAATGAGGTCATAAGGGTGGCACCCCCACGATGGGATCAGAGCCTTGGTAAGAAGAGATGAGCTGGCACATGCGTGTTGGTACTCTCCCTCTCACTCTTACTCTCTCCACCATAGAGAGAGGCTGTGGAGGGAAGGCAGCCATCTGCAACCCAAGGGGAGCGTGTGCTCCCGATACTGACCTTGTCAACATCTTAATCTCAGACTTTTCAGCCTCCAGATCTGTGAAAAAATAAAGTTCTGTTGTTTGAGTGACCCGTCAATGACATTTTGTTATAGTTGACTAAGATAATTCTCAAAGGCCTGTTTCGTACAATTAAAAACCCTGAGCTTCCTGAGGCAACAAGGTTACCTCTAGGTGTTCAGCTTAGGGAGACATCTACCCAGAGAGCTGGGGGACAGGGTAGGAAGGGAAGAAAAGCAAAGAACATTATTTCAAGACAGGTATGGGCTGAATCTCCACCTTGTTCCAGGCACTGCGATAAGCTTTGCCCTGGGGTAACGCTGCCTCTGGTCCCACAAATACCTGAGGGAGCATTTTCTGGCTGCTATTAGCCAACTAGCCCTCCGGGCAACCCTTAATCCTTGATTCTCAAACCTGTCTGCAAAGACCGGGAAGGGCGACCACTGCCCCCACCTCAGCACCAACAACTGGGAACAGCAGATGGTGTCCCTTTGGTGGGACTCTCCACACCGAGGCCTGGATCATGCATGGACAAGACCCTGCCAGGCCTACAGGCTATAAATAGCAGATAGCAGGATTCTACCTGCAACTCAGAGCTTCTCCCTGCCCATTTCCATGTCCATTGGGCCCCTGGCCAGGACCGTCAATTAAAGGGAGAACTAGTCTCTACTTCCTCTGGGAAGATGGAAATAAACAGAAAAATGAGCCAAACTTGGGCAGCAGAAGTGGGAAGAGGAAGGGTGATAATTTGTATTTATGAAGCCTCCAATAGGACCAATTACTTTATCCAAATACCAGAAGGAACCACCCAAACACCCCTATGCAAACAGGCTGGGAGAGGCCAAGCAAGTTACCCAAGAGCACCTATCCAGGGGTCCGGAGGAAGGCAGGAGGGAGGCTCTTGGACCACTCCAAAGGGAAGTTCTCTCCCCCACAGCATTCTGTACCCAAGAAAGGAAGCCAAGGACCTCGCTGGTTCCCAAGCTAACACATCTGCTTCTGGACCCCTAGCATCCCTGCATTGTCTGCCAGATGCCCCAGCAGAAGCCCAGCCACGAAGACCACCCTCTCCTCCCTGGCCCCCCTCCCTGAGTTCCTCATACAAGCCTGGAACCTAACCTGGCATTTGTTTGGCTATTTAAGTTTCCCAGGTGATTCTAACATGCAGCCCACCCTGAGTTTTCCTGCCCTTAGGGGTCCACATTCCCTTCATCTGTGTATTGGGGTCAGTGATACCTCCCCAAAGGGTGATGGTGCCTGGGAAGAGGGGCCTGGAGAGTGGGAAGGGATGGCCCATGGCCATGTACCAGGCACTAGTTAGGGGCTGGCTCACTCTGCAGGGATGACAGGCCAGGGATGGTACCTAACCTCAGCTCACGCCTACCCAGCTCCTGGCTGCTCAGAAACACTACTCGCCCCCTCACTCCATGAGACTGAGGCTGGTGCTCTGAGGCCCCCCAACAGATGTTTGCTAAAGAAATGAATGAGTGCTATCCCATGATCTTCACAACAAGAGATTTTTATCTCCCCTGATCCCAAAGTAAGAGTTGGAATTTGGAGTCAAGGTTTTGTCCCTGGCTGTGGGGCCCAGAGAGGCAACTTAACTTCTCAAAGCCTCTGTTTCTTCATTTGTAAAACTGGACTTTCCAACCATTCTTATGTTGTAGGGCAATTCTGAAGAGCAGCTGAGACAAATCATAGGGGAAACGTTTCTATAAACTCTGATTTGATGAGAGAATTGAGATTCAGAGAGGTTAAGTGATATGCTTAGGGGAACACAACAAGTAAATAGTGAAGCCAGAACTTAAATTAAGGACCAGAGAACTTTTAATCTTTTCTGATTTCCTAAAAGAAGTCCAGATCCTCATTCTAAAAAAACAGAAAAATAATAATAACAATGAGAACAAACAAAATAAAACTCAAATAAGTGCCTGGTCCTAGAGGAGGGGATACAGATACCTGGAAAACGGACCCGGGGGCTTTGTCAATTCTCTTGGGCCATTTTATGGGTCCTCTTGAGTCAAACTTTGCAGGTGGGAAGAGGAAGGCCTTTGGTAAAGCTTTTTGATGAGGACAAGCCTGAGAAAAAATTCAGAGATATTCTGTTTCTCCATGACAGGGAATCTGACTTCTGAGGGTACAACTTGTGGGTTGCCTTTGTCATTTCTAGAGGGCCTTGCGCCCTGGGGGAGGGTCTCTGCAGATCAGAGAACTGTGCATGGCTTCCCAACCCACAGCCTGGGGTCATGCTGTGGAGGGATTAGGAGGTCCACAGAGCCAAGCTCCGGGCCCAGGGGCTGCCAGCCTGGTGCTGGCTCCTCCATGTGCAAGCTACTGCCCCAGAGGAACACAGGAGAAAGAACCTGGCACTTCTGACCATTTGTCATGTTACCTGTGATCAAAGCAGGATGCCATTAGGATCTTAAATCTTCCAGGAAGAATCGTACAGCCAGGCGGGGAGAGGGGAGCTCACCGACCCCTTCTCGAGGTCCCTCCACCCCCCTACACCCTGACCAT
The DNA here is from genome assembly GCA_020662805.1 of Glaucomys volans. Classification (NCBI taxonomy): domain Eukaryota; kingdom Metazoa; phylum Chordata; class Mammalia; order Rodentia; family Sciuridae; genus Glaucomys; species Glaucomys volans. The sequence goes on along the minus strand of JAJEJO010002223.1, from coordinate 220,519 downwards.
TCCCCTAGTGCTTGGCCATGCACCTCCAACCCCGGAATCCAGGTTTTCCCCCTCCCCCAGGCTTCCCAGTGGACTCTGGAACAAGCTGAGGAGGGCTGCCCAGCAGGCAGGCTGGCATTACCTAATTGCTGGGCAGCTTCCTTTGTCACTTCATTTTTCCAAGCTGCCTGGCTCTGAAAGTCTCCTTCTCAGACAGACAAATGAGACCCCAGCCTTATTCTGCCCAAGCTCTGCAAAAAGCAGAGATCACAGGCTGTCGCCTCGATGGAGCAGCAGCCAGGAGCCACGGCACAAAGCGCTGGGGGCAGCGGATGTCTTTAGCAGGTAACAAAGCCCGAGCCAGTGCCCTACTTACGGCTGTGGCTTTTCTTATTGGGCTCTGCTTTCTGCTGGGAGGTGCCTGGGGTCAGCATTACCGGTACTGGGACTTGATCTTCATCAGCCAGCCAGCCTCCTGGGAAGATGAGCCCTTGTTAGAGGCAGCCCCTGGCATCTGAAAAGCCTCTCCTGCTTCAACCAGGCAGATGTTTCTTGGATCAGGAAGAAAACCTAATCAGAGGAATGCATACCACTCCCTGGCCTCAAACAGGTCTTCACGCCTGGGGTTGAAGCCAATTTCTAAGTTCAAAAGCAAACTGCAGCATCTGGCACCTCTGGGCTCCTGACTCTGGGTTGTGGCATCTGCTTTTGAAAGAAAACTCCTTGCAGAGGCCAAAAGAGATCCAGCCTCATTTCATCCTGGTCCTGGCTGGTCAGTGAGATAGACAGAACAGCCTTGACCTCCTCACTGGCCTGTGGGCATCTCAAGGATAGGAACCAGGCCCCATTGGACTTGGTATCTCCTGGCATGTGGTGTCCCTTACTGGGCCAGGTAAGGTTCTGGATGTTTTAAGAACTTTCTCCACTTAGTCCTCACCCCAGCTCCGGGGTGCTATGCCCATGTTTTAGATAAGAAAACTGACTCACAGAAAGATTAGATTCATAAAGCTCTTAAGTGGGGACATCAGACTTTGAATTCAGGTAGTCAGGCTCCAGAATCCAGTTCTTTACCATTGCACTACAGTGAATAAATACATAATGGAAGAATAAATGAAGGAATGAATAGTGAGTGAATAAATGAAGCAGTCAGTTAATGGTTTGTGGAGGCCATGACATGAAAGCCCTCCATTCAAAAAGATTTCCTCCATTATGGGTTCCATAGGCATTGAACGTGCTACTGAAGTACATCCTTTGGATTTTTAATATATCATTGTCTTCAAAAAATGTCCCTAAGAAATTGGAGCAATGACAATTATTGACCATGCCTGCAACCACTGGAATTTCTAGGTGAGACCTCAGTTCCTGGAAGAGCTGGCACGAGTATATGAGGAGAGAGATCAAGGAGTCAAGTGTTCTGCAAGGGACAGGCATGCAGGTCTGGAAGCCTCTGAGTTGGGTTCAAGGTTCCCATGCCTCTTGCTGGCTATGGGGCCTAGAATGAGTCCCTCACCTGCCAGGAGGGTGCAGATAACTGCCTGATGGCTTAGGATGAAATAAACATGGCAGGTAATGTGGCTGACTGTCAATGGTCAACAATGGCACTGGGCTTTGGCTTCTACCACTGGCCTGGGCGTCTACCATTTGTCACGTGGGATATGTGCACTCAGAGACAGAGAGCACTTATGGTCAATCCGTTCCCTCATCTTTTTCTACTTTTAATTCTTTGCCAACGTGGATCTTGGACTTCTTCCTGCTGCCGCACCCCTTTTTCTCACTATTTTCTCTCTTCCCTTCCATGGTCCTGGTTGGCTTTAGTGACTCTAATTGGACTTTGCAGTGTGCGGCCGTGAAGACATTCTCTCCCCTGCCAGCCTTATTGAAGATCACATGACAGACTCAAGAGCACCATAGACAGAAAGAGGCCTGGCCAGGGTGAGAGTGTGGCAGCAGGTAGCAGACACAACCTGATGCCACGGAGGATCTGTGGGCTTGCTGTGTGTCCTGGGGTAATTCTGTTGCCCAGAAGTTACACCAGGACAGAAATCCTCCGTCCTGAGCGCACATGAGTGAAGGAGGACATTAGAGGTTTCAGGTACCTCATAATAATAAGTAGCATTTGACAGGGCTAGGTGGGAGCAGGTTGAGAAGTGAAGTTTACAAAGCCCCTCTAATAAATTCTGTCACTGAACCTCACACCCATCCCATGAGAAGTATGGTTAGCTTCATTTTACAGATGATCAAACGGAGGCCTTGAGAGTTTAAATGACTTGTCCATTACCCAGGCCTTGGGCTGATCACCTGAACTATTTTCCCGCCATTTCTCTCAGCAAATTCTCACTGTGCACACTTGATTGTGGACCCACCCATCAGTCCCACCATGTGCATCTCATTGCCTGCTCTGGGTGCTAAGCATTCTGGAGAAAGTCACACAGCTGTGAGGATTGTGGCCACGACGAACTCTGGCCTCTACCATCAGCCAGACACTCAGGTCCTCTGCGATCTGTCTCCCATGTGGGGTCTGCCCGTCTTCACTCCTCTTCACTGCATCCAGACTCTCCCTTGCCTGCTTGCTTGGCTTCCCTCCACCCTGAACACAGCAAGCGACCTCTTTTCCTATTATGTCACATGACTGAGTTCCTGGAGCAGGTGCAGCCCCACACCTAAATAAACACATCACCTTGACCCTGCTTGCTGTGGCTCAGTGTGTCCCCCAAATTCTTGCATTAAAACATTCATCCCCAATGCAGTGCTGGGAGGAGGGGCCTTTTCCACATGTGCTCACTCGCCTTCTGCTTTTCAGCCATGAGATGACAGAGCATGAAAGCCCTCACCAGACACTGTTGTGAAGTCCTTGGATTTTCAAACCTCCAGAATTGCTAGCTAAATAAACTTCTTTTCTCTATAAATTACCCAGTCTGTGGTATTTTGTTATAGCAACAGAACATGGTCTGAGACACCTGGCTTGTTTTCTCTTCTCTAGTTTCAGGGCTGTAGATGTCCTTTCTGTTGGAGGCTCCCTTCAACTCCTTCTCCAGGCCCTCTCCAGCCTTCAGGACTCTAGTCCTTTCCTCCAGACTCTCAGGCTATTGTCTCTCCTAGTTTCCTTCCCACTACTCTCCTATTCAACCTCGTTTCTTGAAAGGATGGCCTATGCCAAGGCTTGTCAGCCTCAGCATTACTAACGTTTGTACCAGAGACAGTTCTCTGTTGGAGCATCTTGTACATTGGAAGATATATAGCTGCACCCCTGGCCTCTACTCACAAGGCATGTATTCCTCTCCGTTTGGAAAGATGCCAAAGGACTCTAGATGCCAGGCACAGATAAGCACTCCACACCTGTTGGCCTGTTGATCTGGCTGTGTCAGGAGGTGAAGCTTTTATTAGAAAGAATAAAGGATTCTAAATCTAAAATATAAATCTAGTCACAGCATCTCCCACTGCCAGGGAGCATGGGGGCTTCCCATTGTCTGAGGAGTAAAGATGCTTCTCCCACAGCTCGAAAGCCCACACAGGCACCCATTTGCTTCCTGGCCTCCACTCTCACCCTTGTTCACTTGTACCAGCTGCAGGACTTAATTCACTTCCTCATAGGGCCTCTTCCTGTCTCAGGGTCTTTGCATATTCTGCTCCTCCTGCTCCACTTCCTTTTACCTAGTTAATGCCTAGCCTGCCTTTGCATAACAGGTCATAGTTCACTTCCTCAGGAAGTGACATTCGACCTTTTCTGGTGTTACCTACATATATGTCCCTCCTGCCTCCATCTTTCTAGAATCCAGGGAAGGAGGAGAGCCATCCTGACAGCACCCTGCTCTTAGGATCTGAGGAAAAAGTAGCCCTGGGGGAGAGATGAGGCCTTGCCAAGGAATTAGGCCTGGCTCCCTGGCTGCTCCTGTTGCTCCAGGGTTTCCTCTCGCTCCTAGGCCTGGATGCACAGCACACCCCAGGCTGCTGCTCTCTCTTGGAGTCCAGGTTTCTTGGACCCATCCCTGCTTTCACAGTGTTGGTGGCAGGAAGAAAGTTAGAAGCAACAGTCCTAAGCCACAGGACATTTTCAGCCCATGGGTGGGAGGGGGAGGCAGGCGCTCCACCCTTCTCCAGACAGCAAATGGAGACATGCTTTTTCAGGCCTACTGACTACATAGGTAGGTGTCCCTGAGTGAATGAATGGGCAGCATGTCACACATGTCTGAGATTTGCACCGTGCAAGTGGGAGCTGGTGCCCAAACCCCAGATCCAGGGCTCAGTTTGTCACTCAGCTCAAGAAGGGGTTGTGGAATTTTCATGAGGGTAGGAGCCAGGGTTAAATGAGAAAGCCCCTGAAAAATGCTTTGGAAACTGTGTATTAAGGGGCTAAAAAGCCTGTCTCAGAGGATTTTTCTGGGAATTCTGGGTAGAGCGTGAAGAAAAGGAGCCATCTAGAGTAATGCTGTGCATGTGGTAATTTGCAGAATCCACCAGACAAGTGCCTGGAAAAACTCCAAAGCTTTCTCCACTTGGAAGGTTACACCGGAAATAAGAACATTTTTCTCCAACTGATAATAATAAAAACTAATAATTGCTACTAATGGTAATTACATGTCAAGCATTGTGCTCACCATCTTTACATTCCTGTAATGGTTTGTTTTACGTTTAACATTTGACATTTAGTGGAATATTATTCTCGGTGTGCCTGTAAGGGTGTTTCTGGAATAGATCAACATTCAAATCGGTAGAGGGAGCATAGCAGATGGTGCTCCCTGAGATGGGTGGACCTCATCCATCAACCGGAGGCCTGCAGAGACCAAAAGCCTGACCCTTCTTCAAGAAGACCATGCTTGAGAAAACGGGAACTCTTCCTGCTCGACTACTTTGAGCTGCAACACCATCATTCTGGTCTTTGGATTAGAGCTTCGACATCCAGATTCTCCTGGGGTCTTGGGCCTTCAGACTGGGACTGGAATTACCTCATCAGAATTCCTGGGTCTCCAGCCTGCCAATCACATGTTGGGACTTATCAGCTCCCACGATAACATGAGTCAATCCCTTAAACCTCTCTGTCAGTCTATCTATCCATCCATCCTACCTGCCTAATGGTGCTGCCTCTAATATAATGCCTGACCTCATCTAGTCCCATGATACTGTAAGAGAGGAAATGTACCTATTGTTTCCATTTTGTGGATGTGGAAACTGAGGTTCAGGAATGCTAGATAGCCTGGCTGAGGTCGCACACAGCCTGGAGAGGCAAAGCCGGGAGCAAAGCTGAGTTCTCCTGATGACAGAGCATACAAGCCTCTCACAAGCACAGTGGTTTGTCCAGAGACTACTTTACAAGAAGGAGCTAATTTTGCAGCCAGTCATATTTGGCCAGAGCATCCCAACCTGGCTACCCATAATGATCCTGAAGGGACCTTTATAAAAAGACCTACAACTCAGCCCCCTCCTGGACCAAGGGAATGTAAATCCTGCTAGAAGGTAGGTTTGGGCATAAATGTCTTCTAAAAATGTCTTAGGTGGTTCCAAGACAGTCATCTGTCAGGGGAGTTGTCCTTACTGATCTTCTCCCTCCCTCCCCCCAGTCCCCCAATGCCAAACGAGCCCAAGAGGGCTGAGTTTGCCCCACCCGGCATAGCTCCGTCTTCTGCAGATGCTCGGCATCCCCACTGCTCACTCTGGTTAATATACTACACCCACAGATAGGTAAACTAGCACAACCTTTACACCCGAGAGAAAAAGGATAGAAACCTTCTTCTTCTTTTTTTAATTGGGTCAAGAGAAAAACAGAATTATGAAAACTGCAAGTCATGGTTAGAACTCTTGTCAGGTTTTAGGATGCTGCCTCACTGTGTTCTCTGCATGGGAGAACCACTGGTCCTGTCAGGGGGCTGGGACAACAGTGACAGAGCAATGACCATGAATCCTGAGGACCCTTCAGCATGCTGTGCACTGTGCTGACCACTTTGTGCCTGACCACCTGTAAAGGAGATGTTACAAATGAACAGTCTGACTTAGTGGTGGCAGATACCACACTGAGACATGCGAGTGAGACTGGACATCAGCTTTGCAAGGTCACTGCCATGGACAACCTCAGAGCCAGTGGGTTTGGCCGCCTCCTGGAAGGTCTTGTCTCTTCTTACAAGATGGACTCAGGTGACCAGAGACCCATGGGTCTGTGGATCCATCCTGGTCACACTCAGAGCTTCCCCTCTAAAAGCCAAGCTCTGTAGCTGCTCAGCTCTGTGATTTGAAGACACCAGGAGAGGATATTCCACCTGCTGAGCCTTCATGGGGCGGATGTGGCTGCTGACCCTCGCCACCCTCAGAGGAGGACATATGGATCCTGTGGGGGTCCACCATACACGGGAGCCAGCGGGAGCTCAGCCTCTCCTCCCAGGCACCCTTTAGGAAGGACTCCTGGTCCTGCCTGCATTGCTGAGCTGTTCTTTCACGAGCTGCCCACGTCCACCCTCACATGCAGACGTAACCCAGCAGGGTGGGAGAGGGAGGCCCACGTGGGGACAGGGGGACCCACTTCCAGTGTCACATGCTTCCTCTTTCATTCAGCTCACAGGCTTGAGCCTTTGGGCTGAGTCCAGGCTGGGCTGTCACAATACAGTCTCAAGCCAGTGGGGCTCTGGGTGCAGAGGGGAAACAAACAGCTAACAAGTTGTCACGCAGTGGAATGACTGCAGTGTCGGGAGCATATCCAGCACACAGCCTTAGCCCACAGGAGGCTGAGACTGCGTTGTGGGGGAGGGGCCGCAGGAGGAGGGAGTAATGTGACCTCAGAGCACAGGGCCCCATTTCCGTCCCCTCTGCAGCTTGCCCTGGCCATGACCATTCTCCCAGACTCCCCTGCTAGGGGTACAAATAGCACATGGTCCTGTATCTCACCGTCTGTCTTGCTTTGTTCACCAACGGGGGTTTTGGGGTTTAGTTTTGTTGTTGTGGGATGGGAGTGTTTGGCCAGGGCCTCTTTCTTTAACTGGATTTTTAAGTCCTTGAAGGCAGGTGCTATTTCTGGTACTTTCCACAGCACCTACCCCACCCTAGTGCTGTCAGTGTTGAGCTAATAAACATGGAGTTAGGAGGGAAGAAGGGTTAGCTGGAGGTTTGGGGCCTCTGAATTGCATAGCTGGTTCCAAGCAAAGGGTAGGAACCCAAATAGGACAAAATTAGAGGGAGGCAATCAAGTTGCTGCATTTGATACTTTTCATCAGAGAAAGAGTAAACTAGACAGAGCAGGATGGGAAAAGTGGACAGCCTTTAAATTTGTCCCCATCTGGCTTTTCACAATGTAATTGATGACCTAAGCATAGTTAAATATGACCATAAAATTAATTTCAGAGTCAAATATTGGGTTGAGGATTAAGTGCTCTTTAGGGTTATTAAAACGACTGCTCCGTTCTATAATAAAGAAGTGGGAGGAGTCAGAGACTGCACTCTGTTCAAAGAGCAGATGGCCCAGGGAGGGGATACTCTCCCTCTCTAGGTTCTAGTTTTGTGAGGGAAAAAAGGCAAGTAAGCTAATGTTGAAATCACCTTTTAAGCAGGGTGCTTTGGCGCACGCCTATAATCCCAGTGACTTGGGAGACTGAGGCAGGAGGATTGCAAGCTTGAGGCCAGCCTTGGCAACTTAGTGAGTTCTTGACTCAAGATAAAAACATAAAATAAAAGGGCTGGAGAACGTGACTCAGTGGTTAAATGCCCCTGGGTTCAATCTCTGATACCAAAAAAATAAAATGCCTTTCAACATGAATTTTGATCAGGGTAATAAAGGTTTAAACATCAAAAGATCAAGATGTGCTATAAGGTTTATAATAAAAAGCAGGGATCCCTTACTCAACTTCTCAGAGGGAGAAGTAGAATCCTTCTTCTCAGAGGGAAGCATTTTCAAATCAGACATTTTTCTGGAATTTTCCTCCATGGTTTTAAGTAATATGTATTTTTTTTTATTCTCTTAATTGTGGACATGTATTAACTTCCTACCATGGAAGAGGAGAATGGCGCCTTTTATATACACACATGTGGTGACATACACACTCAAACATTCTTCTCTGTGTTATTTCACCCTTTGGGGATAAATTAATACTCAATTTACGTTAACATGCTTCTGCAAATGTCATTAAGTATTGCTCACAGCTAAGCCTCAGGGTTCACTATAGTTACATTTCCTTTTTTGTACAACATTTGTTTTTCCTGGAGGTAAGAATGACCTCATTTGTCACATTTGCTCAGATTTTTAGGTGTCCTTCACTAACTCTTCTGACCTCTTTTACCAAGCTTCTTACCGGAGCAAACACAGGAAGCTGCTGTCAGATCTCTGACCTTGCCCTTGTTATTGCTTGACTCCGGATGGTGGGTGTCACCCATCCTGTGACTCCATCTGAACTGACAGCCCTCTCCGGTGACAGCACCACATTGCCCTGGACTTCCCTTTACCTCTCCTGTGTTGAACTACCTGTTTCCTGGGTCATTTTGGTTGCTGCTGTTGGTGGTGGTGGTGGTGGTAGTTTACTCCCTTCTTTTGTTGACACGTTTTAGTAGCTTCTTGAGAAAGGTCCATGGAAAGTGAGTTCACTGAGACTGTTTCTCTGGAAAATGTTTATTCTTACATTTAACCAGTAGTGCAGAAGTCATTTTCCTTCAGAATTTCACAAGCATTGCAATGTTGTCTTCTACTGTCTGATGGTGTTTATAAGAAGTCTAAATACTGTTCAGATTCCCGATTTTTTTATATATATTTTCTTCTAGAAGACTTTGTGACCATTTCTTTTTAAATCTCTGGTCTTATACATTTTTCAGATTGTTTTATCTAATTTTTAGCCAATCCTCTGGGCATTTGCTACAAATTTTCTTAATTATTTTTTACTCTCTATTTTTGTTCTCCTTTCTTTATGGAACTCCTATTAGTTTGATGTTGAACTTCTTGGATTGGCTCTCTGATTTTATCTTTTCTCTCCCGGTGCTCACATCAGTGTCTTTCCTGGGAGATTTCTTCAACCATATTATTCAGTTCTTTTATTGAAATTCAGCAGTCTCCCCATATCTGCAGTTTGCTTTCCATAGTCTTGATGACTAGTGGTCAATCGAGGTCTGAAATGTTAAATAGAAAAATCCAGATATAAACAACTTATAAGTTTTAAAATGTGTACTGTTCTGAGTCGTGTGATGAGGTCCCCTGCTATCTCATCTGTCCTGCCCCGATGTGAATAATCCCCTTGTCCAGTGTATCCATGCTGCATTGCTACCTTCCCTTTACTCACTTAGTAGCTCTCTCATATTAGATGGACTAACAGGATTCCACAGTAACCCTTAGATGGACTGTCAGAATGTCAGGGAACCCTTACTAGTAGCCTAATGTGACATCACAATATTCATTCACGTCATTCACCTCTCTTTATCTCATCGTACAGGCATTTGTATCATCTTACACAAGAAGGGGGAGTACAGTAAAATATTTTGAGAGAAAGCATCTCCACATAACTTTTATTACATCATATTGTTATAATTGTTCTATTATAGTGTTAGTTTTTGTTAATCTCTTTCTGTGCCTAATTTTATAAATTAAACTTTAGCATACATACATATGCATAGGAAAAAATTGTATATATAGGGTTTGGAACTATCTGCAGTTTCAGGCATCCATGGAGGTCGTCGACTGTATCCACTATGGATAAGGGGAGTGATTATTATATTCATTTCCACTATGAACTTCTTAAATTCTACAAGTGTTTTCTTATTTTCTGAATGCTTTTTTTTTTTCCTATTCTTGTTTCTTGGTGCAATATCGTCTAATTCTTCGAGGATATTGGTTTCAAGTAATTTGAAGCTTTCTTCTGCTTTCTGCCTTATTTAAGCTTTGGGATATGCTTAGGTAGGTCCCTGACATTTGTGTTAGAGGCTTTCCTCAAACATCTGGAAATGCTCACTGCCCCTTTCATATTTAACAAAGGTGCCCTTAAGGCTGTTTGAATGTTCTGGGGAAGTATTTATTATGATCCTTATGAGTTTGGGCCCTGGAGTCAACTAGTCCTGTGTTGCAGTTCTGTTTATTCTTTAGCTCTCTGACCTTGGACAAGTGACCAGGTTCCCTTATATGCTAAGGTGGAAATGGAGAGAACAGAAGCAACCAGGCCTGGGGACGAGGGAGGCTCTCTTGGGTGCTGATGCTCTGTTTGCATGGCTGTGAGCGTGGACAGTTCCTAAATGTTGCACCCCAAGTGCAACATTTGTGTGACTCCCCTAATCCCAAGCCCCTAACCTCACTTGGAAGCTGCAAGTGTCCAGCAGGATATTGTCTCGTAGGTGTGTGGCACTGAACTGGCACATGGTAAGTGAACAGTGGATGGGAGCTACGGGGACAGGACATGTGATGTCACACTCACTAATGTGAAACATTCACTGCTGTCCCCAGGACATTTGGTGCTCTGACATGAAGTAAATGGATTAGAAAGAGAGGAAGAACAGAGGGGATAAAAAAAAAAATAGCAAGAATTGTGATGACAAAAGTAGAAAAAAAAAAACAGTGGGAAAATAGTCAAAATCTAACCAAAAAAAGCTAGCCTGGCCGGATTACAGGTGGTGCACACCTGTAATCCCAGCAGTTTGGGAGGCTGAGGCAGGAGGATCACGAGTTCAAAGCCAGCCTCAGCAACTTAGTGAGACACTAAGCAACTCAGCAACACCCTGTCCATTAATAAAATATTTTTTAGAAGGACTGGGGGATGTGGCTCAGTGGTTAAGTGCCCCTAGGTTCAATCCCCTGTACCAAAGAAGAAAAAAGAAAAAGAGAAAGAGAAAGTTAGCCTGGGAGACAGGAAAGAGGCTGAAGTCACAGTTTGAGGACTCTGCCGGTGAAGAGAAATGCCTTCGTTAAGACGAAGGAGTTGATAATCCATTTCTTTTACAAAAATCAGAAGTGCTGGACTCTGAGTTCTGCCTGAGGAAAGGAAAGCAACCTGGAGTCTGGAAGGAAATGAACTTTTAGCATTTTTGTCCCCTGGATTTTAATCCACACAGTTGCTTCTGCAGCTGCTCCATATTTTAATTGATCATTAGTGTCCTGGGCAAGTGTCTCAGGGTGACTAGAGTCAGGAGCTGGCAAGTTATAGGCCTGAGAGGTGAACAGAGAAACACTAGAGACGCCTTCCGTTCTTAAGATGATGGGACATAAAATCATTATGAAGAAGGAAATAAAGAAAATCCCCCAAACAATAAAATAGAAAGCTAGGAGGAACTGAGAAAAATACAAAAGGGTCCAGGGAAATTGTTTCCTTCTTCTAACTCATCGCCCTTCCTGGTTTGAGAGCTCTGTTGCTGGGCTCAGCTTAATTGATGAGCAGAAAGCAATGTTCAATAAGCTTTTAGGGTTGCCTTGATCCTCTTCTCCTGTTTGGGCGCAAAGGCTATGGCCTGGCCTTCCTGGGCAGAGCCATGGAATGGAAGCTGCAGGGAGCCAAAGCCAGCCAGGCTGAGATGGAGGAAGAGAGAGGGAGAGAACTCCCCCTCTGCCTCCTAGGTCTGCTTCAGAAAGAATCTAAGAAGCCACCAGCCCAGGAGAATTTCCCCTACCAACATGAATCCAACCTCTGTTCAACAAAACACTTGACCTTCTAGGAATTCCATTATTTCTTTGTGTTCTGTTGGTTTTAGAGAAGTGATTGAAAAAAATCAAAGCTGTTCAACATTACTGCAGGGAGTGTGGCTCAGACCTGGCCTGAGGGGGCTTAGGCAACATGGAAGAGCTAGGACTGCAGAGCTTGTGTGCTGGGGAAGGGGTGGGCTTTCTGGGAGTGGGGTGGACACGAAGCAGGGCCTTCTGCGAGACTAGAAGCAGTAGAATAAAAATATTATGTGACTTTAGCTGAGCACCTAACTAGCTCGTCTTCCTGGAGTTGTGGCAAGAACAAGGAGTGTTGGCATGACTGCACCTGTGTCGAGGCCAGAGGGGAGGCTGTTCTTCGGTTTTGGTGGAAGGACATTACTTTAGAACATGAGTTCTGGCTGGATGCTGTGGTGCACACCTGTAATCCCAGCAGCTCAGGAGGCTGAGGCAGGAGGATCTCAAGTTGAAAGTCAACTTCAGTGAAAGCAAGGTGCTAAGCAACTCAGTGAAATCCTATCTCTAAATAAAATACAAAATAGGGCTTAGGATGTTGCTTAGTGGTCAAGTGCCCCTGAGTTCAATCCCCAGTACCAATAAATAAATAAATAAATAAATAAATAAATAAATAAAGTTCTGAGTTCTGGACTCAACAGATGTGAATCTCCAAGTGGGACAAGTCCTTTGCAGCTCAGATTTACAAGGACCTCCTCTGAAAAATGGGCACCTGTGTACTTCCCATATTTGGCGATGGGAAGATTGGTAAAACAACATGGCCGTATTTAGGGTCAGGGATGCACACAGAATAAGTGGCCATTATATGGAATCTGTGAGGAAAAAGCTGGTTAAGGTGGATTTCACAGTTTACTTTTGGAAGCTTACCTTACACTAGCTCATTGCTGATGTTTGTTGGTATCTTACAGGCACAGTTGAGTACCCATAGCTAATTTTGGGAGATTGAGATTTCTGTAAGCCATTTATTATTTCAGAAGGCCTACATACTTGCAATGTGCCAGGAATATTCTGGTTGGTAGGCATCTAGCAGTAAACCATGTATGTCCTCATGTAGCTTACATCCTCATTGAGAGAGATAGAAAGGGCTGGTGGTGTAGCTCACTAGTAGAGCACTTGCTTAGCATGTGCAAAGCCCTAGATTCAATCCCCAGCACTGCAGAAAACAGCTACAGAAACAAAGTAAGAAATCTTACAATATGCCAGCGTATGCTGAGTCTAGGGATAAAAAAATCTCAGGTAGGGAGGAAAGGGAACACAAGTGTTTTGTGTGGAATGGTCAAGGTGGGGATCTTGATGATAAGGTGACATATGAGCTAAAGGAAGCAAAAGAGATATGTGAATAGAGGAAGAATGGTTGATGCAGCAGAGTGTGGTAAACTGAATAATGGCCAAAATATCCATGCCCTAATCCCCAGAATCTGGGAATATGTTGCTCTATATAGCAAAACAGACTTTGCAGATGTGATTGAATTGAGAATCTTGAGATGGCATGATTTGCCCAGATTATCTGGGTGGTCTCAATGTAAGTCCAAGGGTCCTTACAAGAGGAAGATAGGTTTGTCAAAGTCAGAAAAAGTGAAGTACTGATAGGATTAGAGAAAGATGGGAAAAGGCTGCTTTGCTGGCTTTGATGATGGAGGATCTGGCCTGGAGCCAAGGGATGCAGGCAGACTCTACAGAAGTAGAAAAGGGAAGAAAATGGGTTCTCCTTCAGAGAGAACCAGTTCCTCCACACCTTGAGTTGAGGACTTCTGGCCTCCAGAATGTAAGATAATGCATTTGCGTTGTTTCAATCCATTAAGTTTGTTGCAGCTGCCACAGGAAACAAATGCAAGGGGTCAGCAAGCATGACAGGCCTGAGAAGGGAGTGTGCTTGGCACATTCAGGGGACCATGAGGGGACTAGGGGACTGCAGGGTATGAACAAAGTTCAAGTGGCAGGGGCCAAAGTCAAATCAGGAAGAGCTTCATGGGACCTTAAAAGGATCCTGGCTTAAAGTCATGGAAATAACTAGAAGAATGACATGGTCTGACCATCATTTTAAACCAGGAGAAAGATAAAGATTACTGGAAATATAGCCATAGTGGTAGCAGTCATGAAAAGCCAAGCTCTGCTTGTGTTTTAAAGGTAGAACCTAAAGAATTTGCTGATGAGTGAATCAAGGTGACAGAGATGGATGACTCCAAGGTGTTTCACCTGAGAAATTAGAGGACAACATGACATAACTGAGATGGGAGAGCCTGTGAGAGAGAAAGGAACTGACTCAGAAGTTCAGTTTCAGAGAGGTAAGTGTAAGAGTGACAGACACTCAGGTAGAGATGCTGAGCTTTGGTTGGACACACGAGTCCAGAGTGGGATGTACAGACTCAAGATATGGCTCTGGAAGCCAGGGGACTGGATGAAATTACCTGGAGGTAGGTAGAGGAGAGGGATCCGAGGGCAGAACACCAGCAGTTAGAAATCCAAGAGATGGGAGAACCCACAGAGGAAACAGATAAGGGTCACCAATATAGGAGAACTAAAAAGAATGTGATTCCCACAAACATGAAGAGAAGGCTTCGAGAAGTGAATAGTAGTTGTATTAAATGCTGTGATGAGTCTATTAAGAAGACAAGCAGAAAGGACCAGAAGATGTGGTAACTCTGGGTCCTCTGGGATCTCAGAAAGAACAATTTCAGTGGAAGGGTGGAGAGATAACAAGGTTGATTTAGCTGAGCATAACAGAGAATGGGAGGGAAAGCAAAATCTTCAGCACAATGAGGACCAAAGAAATAGACTCATAGCTGGAGTTGAATGTAGAGTTAAGAGGTTTTATGTTTGTTTTTCCAAAGATGAGAGAAAGAACAAAATGTTTATGTGTTAATGAAACTATCCAGCAGAGAGGGACAATCTGAATAATGTAAAAGAGAGGAGAGAATGGCTGCCTGGAGTTAAAGAGGAGTCACTGATTTTAAGAACGTATTAGTTTCCTACTGCGGCTATAACAGACTAGTTCAAATATAGTGAGTGGCTTAAAACAAATGCAATTTTATTATCTTACAGTTCTATGAGTCAGAAGTCCTAAAATCAAGGTGTCAGGAAGGCTACATATCTACTGAAAGCTGTTTCTTTGCCTTTTCTAGCTTCTAAAGGCTACCTCATTCCTTGGTTCCCAACCCCTTTGTTCAAGTTCAAAGCCAGCCATGCAACACCATCTAATCTCTCTCTTTGTTTCCATGGGCACATTACCTTTTCTGACTTTGACCCTCTTACTTCACTCTTATAAGGACCCTTGTGATTAGCTTGAGCCACCCAAATAATCAAGGACAATCCCCCATCTCAAGATCCTTCACCACAGCTACAGAATTTCTTTTGTCATGTATACAGGTCCATGCATACATGAAGGGGTCATCATATCAGTTGACCATGGAGTTTATGTTGGGGAAGGAAGATATAGGTAACATGAGGGTAGAGGGGAACACTTACATGTGATAGGATCAGTGATTTAGGTTGTCATGCAGTCAAAGGATAGTGGGAGTTGGGGTTCTGGAAGGAGTGAGCAGAGCTGATAAGTTGGGAGGTGGGAGAAGTTAAGGAGGCTTCGCAGTTCTTGGCAATGGGGAAGTCTGGGGACTCTGAAGAGGAAGACATCGAGGAACAAGAGAACAGGTATTAAAGGGACCATCTCCATGTACACAGAAATCATCAAGAACTGCATTGGGCATCTGAGGGGTGAAAAGGCAGGTACTTGATTCTGAAGAAATTAGGGGAGCCATGCTGGGTCAGTGAGCGGCTGTACCTAGGTGGGTCCAGGGATGAGCCTCAGCTGTAAGAGTTTAAGGACAACAAGTCTTGGAGGTGACCCTGATACATAAAGCCCAAACGTCAGAGAGCTCACCTGTAACAGGCCAGAGTCTCACACCTCCCACAGAAGTTTGCTGTGGCCCCAGCTATACACATGCTTATCACTCATCCAGGTTTTCTAAGTTATTCTCTCACCAGCACCTCAGGATGCCCAGAATGTGTCCTGGACAGTGCTGGACCTGTGGAGGGTCAAAGATGAAGACCAAGCCCCTGCCCCAGAGGGTCCCTTGCCCACATCACCCAGCTCCACCTTGCCCAGTAGAACTGTCCCCAGACAGTGAGCAGCCACCCCACCTCAGAGGGTGGATGGGGGAGAAGCAGAAGCTTTCTCCTGCACTCTTTCTCTCTCACACACACAAAATGCATTCAAGCAGTTTAATAAGAGGAGTCTATTTAGATTCTGTGCTTTAAATTATACTTTGTGGCTTTCATGAACACACAATTGCTCACACAATAAAGACTGATTTTTTTTCCCTCTGCACGGTAGGGTTTTGATTATGTGAGTGTATCATGCTTTTCACTCAAACAACCAACAAAAGCTTCATTTGATTGAAAAACAAAAATCTGTCAGTGTGCTGACAGGCTATAGCGATGAGTCAAACAGATGAGGCAAACCTACTCCTTCTTCCTACTCACCTTCGGGGCCACCTTGCTGGGATCCGAGGAACAGCTGAGGCCACAGCCCAGCTCCCACGTGCAGCCAGGAGAGAAGAGAAGCAGTACCTTTGAGGGTAAAGGGCAAAGGCCATCTCCCCACCCCAACAGCCCTGCTCGGTGGAGTCCTCTTCTCTTCCTCTCTTTGAATCTAAAAAGCATCTGAAGCTTCAGGTCCAGGCACTGTCCCTTGATTGCCCATGAACACGGCACTCAGCACTTGCACCCAGGTCTCACTGGCTTTTAACTACCAATCACTACCAAACACCAGAGTGTTCTTGCCTCCTTAGCCATCACGCCTCCCTCCTGACCACACAGAACACATTGTGTAAACATACACACATGCACATGTACGCACACACGCACACACGCACACACGCACACACGCACACACACCTGACTTCTCTTAGCTGGACTCATAATGTTTACAATCTTGGCTGACTTGGTATAAATCTCATGCTTTCCCTAACTGCAAAACAGGGCGCTGAGGTTCAGCTGAGCTCTGTGACCTTCAGTGGTGGTGTGCCTGCAGAGACAAGAAGGCGTCACTGTATCAGACATTCTGTGCTCAGTAGTCAGGCTCTTTCTGGGGTAAACAACCACATGGACAGTGGTCAGCCATTTTTCAAATGACTTTCCTACTTCCAAGGCTTCGGAGATACTTCCATTGAATTCTGACCTCAAGTTTAACTAACATTATTTATGAGAAGAGACAATGGCTTCACATCATGCTATCAGGAGAAAAGCTCCCAATAATTGTCATGGATTTGACCTAAATCTGGAGCAGCATGTCCTGGGCACAGCAGCCTATATTGCAGCAAGGTGCCTCTTGTATGACCTTGAAATAAGGCACAATGTGACCAACTAATGGCTCCCAGGATCCAGAGGGGTCCTGATCATCTCCAGCCATGGGAGCCCCGAACCATGAAAAGAAAGCTATTTTTCAAAGATGAGTTGTGAAACAAAACAACACATGAAAACACCAAGCAATTTGTGAGACTTGTTGTCTGAATATATTGATTTCTGAGAAAAAAATTTCAATCATTTATATGTATTCATCCATTTAACAGATATTTATTGAAGGCCTGTTATGAGTTAACATAGATTTAAGGGCTGGCAGGGAGCCAGAGGATCTTTGGCAACTCAAGGAAGTGTTGGCCTTCTACACAGCTAGGCTGGGCCTTCTGGCTCTCTGGGCAGATGCACATAACCTGTAGTTATCCCTGAGCCTTTGGTCATTCCCTATTGATTACACATCTTGTGTGGCAGTGGTTAATTTAGGCAGGGAGCCCCAGTGAGAATTGATTCCTGAGAACCAGAGTCAGAGATTTAAGGTGAAAATGTTCCTCCTTTTGTATGGGGTTGGGTTATTCAGCTTTCTAATGCTATCACAAAATCCTGACATCATCAACGTATACAGAGAAAATATTTTTTGACTCACAGCTTTAGTAGTTCCAATCTATGATTGGTTGATTCTGTTGCTTTGGGTCTGTGGTAAGGCAGCTCATCTTAGCAGGAAGGTGTGTGTTAGTTTTTCATCCCTGTGACCAACATACCTGACAAGCACAACTTAAAGAAGGAAGTTTATTTTGGCTAATGGTTTCAGAGATTTTAGTGCATGGTTAGAGACTCCATTGCTCTGGGCCTCCGGTGAGGCAAAACATCATAGTGGAAGGGCATGGAGGGGAAAAGCTATCAGCTCATGGCAGCCAGGAAGCAGAGAGAAAGGAAGAGGCCAGGGAGAAGGCAAACCTTCCAGGGCATGCCCCCAATGACCTACTTCCTCCAACTAGCAGGTCCCACTTCTCAGTATTCCATTTAACTATCAATGGATTAATCCATTGAATAGATGAATCCACTGAGTTGAAGGCCTCATGATTTGATCACTGTCTGAAAGCTCCACCTCTGAACCTTGCTTCACTGGGGACCACACTTTCAACATAAGATCTTGGGGGACATTCCAGATCCAAGCCATAACAGTGTGGTCCAGCACAACTGCATGAGCCATGGAGCAGAGAACAAGGAAGGAGCCTTCGTCCCACAGTTGCCCTCCAGGGCACAGCCCCAGTGACCTGAGGATCTCCCCAAAGGCCCCACCTCTTGAGGGTCCCACCTCCTCCCAATAGTACTACCCAATGACCAAGTCTTTACCACATGGGCTTTGGGGGACATTCAAGTTCCAAACCATAGCAAGAGCCCTCCTTTGCAGTGAACCTTGGAAGATCTGGTTGTAATTTTACTTAGGAAAGCAACAATTTTCTCACAGTCCCTGAGCCTAACCTGATATTTAGGCTGATATTTTTTAAAAACCCTCTCAATGCTTCCACCAAGCCAGCATTTGCCTTCTTATGACTCACGGCCAAGGGCTCTAGCTTTGAGGAAAGGAGGGCAGGAAGGACCACAAAGGTGAAAGGAAGGGTGCCCTCAGCCACTTCCCCTCTGCTGTAGCTCTGCACTCCTGGGAGTAGCTTCCCAGGTGGGGTTTTGAAGTGGCCAGTGCAGGCCCAACCCCGCATAGTCAGAGCTGTGAAGGGGACTCTCCCTGCGGCCTGGGGAGCAGCAGGCAGGTCGTAGTCTGAGGCTGGAGCAGTTTCTTATTCATCAAACCAAGAACTGAAGAAGAATTGGCTGGGGACAGTGGAGGCTGTCAGGCCTCTCCCCAAGAAGGACACCCTGGATTCTAGTCTTGGTGCCTACAGCAAGTTTGGAAGGTAAGTGAAGAAGGCACAGAGTTCCATATCAGGAAGTGCAAACTGTGTGGCAAAGACCCTCAGGCACTGTGACAGTTCAGGAAAGGAAGCCAGGCAGGGCTGGAGGACCCTGAGAAGGCTTAATGGATAAGTTGAGGGAGGGAGGTTGGAGAAGGCACAGCTTTTGCTGGGCCGGAAAGAAGGGAAGTATTTTAATAGGTAAAAGGAAGGAAAAGAGCAGAATATGAGGACCATGGAGCCTGACTAAGGAGCTGGATTTCAACTCTTAGGCAACAGGAAGCCACTGGCAGTTTTGACAAGAGTGTGGGGAGCAGGCGGTAGCAAGATGAAACTCAAGAAAAGTAGTTTGGCAGCTGTACCAAGGAGAGAGGTGGGGAAGGCTGAAGGCTAAGAAGGAAGTCAAGAGGACATTGTGGGTGCCCCCAGTAAGACAGGAAGGTGGGAACAGAAGAGACAGTTTGATGGCAACATGTCAGGCTTCTGTGGTAGGTCTGATTTGGGGCCAAGGGGAAAGGGTCAAAATTGATGAGGGTAGAAGAAAAATCTTCTGTGGTCCCCAGAACATGACTGCTGTGTGGTGTGAGGGCATGGCCACCAGAAAAGTGTCCTCACGCACCAGGACTGTTCTGGGAACAGAGTCAAGGTTAACTTGGTTGAGGATTTACTTCCTCCTTCCTCCTCCAACACAGCCCCACTCTTCCTCCCACATTTTCTTTGGGGATATTGATCCTATGGCCAATACAGTCACTCAAGCTAGGAAGTTGGGAGAAATTCTGAGCTTGTCCCCGCAACCCATCCTCATCTAAGCCATACCCTCTCATCCACTCCGCCATCTCTGTTTATTCAGCTCCTTTATTCCTCCCTCTGCCCCTGCTATGACTTGAATGTCCCCACCAAAACTCATGTTGAAGTTTAACTTCTTTGTGAGGCATTAAGAGGTGGAATCTTTAAGAAGTAGTTAGGTCCTAAGGGTTCTTCCCTCAGGAGTGAATTAATCTTGTCTTGGTAAAGGGTTATCTTGAGAGTGGGTTAAAGTCAATTTGGCCGAGTTTCTTATGTATGCCCTTCTACTAGTCACGTGATGTCCCATGTTGCCTCAGGTTCTACAGAAAGTCCCCTGGACCTCCCAGCTGCAGAACTATGAAGGGAATGAACCTTTATTATTTATCAATTATCCAGTTTGTGGTATTTAGTTATAGCAGTGGAAAATAGATTAAGACCACTCCATCTTGCTTCCCTCTGATCTGCCGTGTTGCTACTAAGCAAATCGTGCCATGCTATTCTGAGGACTGAGCCTGCTGTCTTCCCAATCAACCACAATCTGCCACACTTCCTTGTTCATCTCCCCCACACCAGGAATGTGCTTGTCTCTCTCCTCACTTAAAAATGGCCAGTTGTCCATTACAGATACTGGCAGTATTCTGCAGGGGAAAGAATATAGCAGAAAGTCTGAACTCCAGACTCACAGACCACACTCCCCCGCATGGCTTCACGACTTGGATGACTCATGGCACTTCAGACTCAACACATCCAAAACCAAGCCCTCCATTCCCTTCTTCCCTTACAACATCCTGAGTCTGTCCCTCCTCTGGGCCATTGGCACCTCTGCCCAGGAAACCCATCCTCTGCAGGGATGCTTAGGTCGCCTGACTGCTGCCCTGGCTCGCATTCTTACTACACTTCCACCTGTCATCCATGCTCTGGTTAAAGAGATTTTTATTCCCTTAATGCATTTTATATTTTATTTCTCTTTTGACTAGGTAATCTATTTACATGGATGAAAATGTAAATGGTGACAAGGGTCCAGTATCTAGATTATATAAAGAACTCTAATTAGTTAGCAATAACAACAACAAAAGACAAACAGCTTAATTGAAAAATGGGCAAGGGATTTAAATAGACATTTCTTCAAAGATATGTAAATATTCAGCAATCACAGGTAAAGATACTCAGTGTCACTAGTCATAGGGAAATACAAACCAAGACTATAATGAGATTCTACCTCCCACCTGCTAAGATGACTATCAAAAAAAGAAAAGAAAGGAAAGACAAGGCAAAGTTGTGGAGAAATTGCAATCTTCATGTACTGTTGGTGGGGATACAAAATGATGTGGTTACTTTGAAAAATGGTTTGGCACTTCTCAAAAAGTAAAGCATGAAATTGCCATATGATCCAGTAGTTCTACGCCCAGTTATATGCCCAAAATAATTTAAAATGAGCACTCAAACATATACATGTACATACATGTTTATAACAGCACCAATCACAGCAGCCAAAAGGTGGATATAATCCAAATGTCCATCAACTGATGAATGGGTAGACACATTGTGGTACATTTATTCAATGGAATATTATCCTGCCACAGAAAGGAATGAAGAGCTGATGCATGCCACAGCACGGACGAACCTGGAAGTCATGATGCCAAGTGAAAGAAAACCGACACAAAGGTCACGAGTTATATCATTCCATTTATATAAAATATCCAAAATAGGTAAATACATTGAGATGGAAAGCAGATTAGTGGTTGCCAGGGGTTCAAGGAGGGAGGAGGGGGGAGAGAAAAGGGAGCTATTGCTTGATGGGTACAGGGTTTCCTTTTGGGGTGATGAAAATATTTTGAAACTGGATACAGATAGCAGTTGTATGACATTGTGAATGCACTAAATGCCATTGAACTAAAAGTAAAAAAAAAATCCAGGCATGGTGGCACCTGCCTGTAATCCCAGCAACTCCAGAGGCTGAGGAAGGAGGATCACAAGTTCAAAGCCAGCCTCAGCAACTTAATGAGGCCCTGAGCAACTTAGTGAGACCTGTCTCAAAATAAAACAAAAAGGGATGGGGATGGGGCTCAGTGGTAAAGTACCTCTGGGTTCAATTCTCAGTACCAATAAATAAATAAAAAAATTGGAAATTATGCAAAACAGTATATGGTGAAAATTTTGCCTCCCACTTCTGTGCACAGGTCCTCTCCAAGCCCCCAGATCCTCTCGCTAGATAGCCAGTGTCGTCCTCTGCATTCCTCCTGAGATTTTCCACCCATGCATCTGCAGCAGCAGCATGCAGGTGCACAAGCATGGCTGTCTTCAAGAGTGAGCCTACTGTGAGCAGGGGAGTTAGCAGACAGCCTCCAGCTGCTGCGCCTTGGTGACCTCTGCAGTCACACCAACCACATGTGTACAGCCACTGACAGATCCCAGTGGGGGACTTAGGCAGGGCCAATTCCACCTGACACAAGTCTCCTTTAGTAGACACTCTTGGCTCTGTGTTGGAGATGTCCCAGAGCTGTGCTGAACCTGACGCTCCTCTGCCCAAGCCTTCCTCCTCTCCTTTCCCTAGCTCTCCCTCCTGCTCTCCACTTTTCCTCTGTTGTCATTTTCCCTAATAAATCTTTTGCATTTCTAATTTCATCTTGGTGTCTGCTTCCTGGAGGTTCCAAAGGGACACACACTATACTTACTCAGATGCTGTAGACACTATACACATAGCTCTGTGCCTTGCTTTTAAAAATTGACTATGTACACCTGAGTCTGACCCATGTCAGTACCTAAAGAACTCTCTCAATGGCTACAGCTGCAGCAGTGCATTGCATAGGCAATTCAATCCAAACCCTTATTTGTTGATATGTTGTAGTTAGTCCCTTTTTGATATTTAGGTCTTCCCTGATTTTTTGCAATTACATATGATGCTTCTATGAATAACTCTGTGCAGATTGATGTTGAAACATACCTGCAGGATAAATTCATGGAAGAAAAATACTGGATCAAAGCATTTGTGCATTTTTCCTTCTCATAAATATTGACACATTTCTCCTCTTAGGGTCTACATTAGTTTATACTTCTGCTAAAAATATATGTCTTCTGTTTCCCACACCTTTGTCAACACCATGTGTTTCAGACTTTAATCTTTGCCATTCTCAAGTACAAGGAGAATTATTATTTTTAAAACAGAAATCAAACCATGTCACTCTCCTGCTTAAATTCCTCAATGATTTTCAAAGTGTCTGCAGAAAATCCTATTGCCCTGTGCTGGCTCATCACACCTGTATGTCCTGGCCCATACCTGGCTCTCCAGCCTCTTCTATTGCTTCCTCCACTCAACGTTTGTTTTTTTTCCTTAAACACACCACAGTCATTCCCAACTCAGGGCCATTGCACAAGCTGCTCCTGCCACATGAAGCTCCCTGGTCTGAATCCTTCAGGTCTCAACTCCAGAGTCACCTCTCAGAGAGGGCTACATGGCCACCTTTAAAGCTGATACCTTTATTGTTGCCTATTTCCTTAGGCTGTTGACTATTTTCAGATCGCTTATCACAAATAGGAATTCCTCATATGTTACTTTTATTCCCAAAAGATTTTATGTTTCACAGTGTCTGGCTCATCTCGGGTACTCAATAAGAACTTGCTTAAAGAATATGTGAATAAATAAATGACCAAATACTTATCCCCGAACTCCCAATGACATTGGGCTTTTTCCAAATTCTTTCAAAACCATTGTCAGCCCATACATACTTGGTGTTTCTAAAGCTCGAAGGTGCTTCATGCTCCTAGATCGCTGCATTCCCTGGGTATTTTTAGTCAGCTAATATACTTTGGGATCCTTCTGAAGGCAAAGTGTGACTCACAGATAGGTCACACCTAGCACAGGTGTGTCCACCAGAGAGACTAGAGGCCCATCAGACTTTTTCTATGGTTGCCAAAGCAGATCTCAGGCTGCAACATGCTGTCTCAGGGAATGAGATGGATCCATGGCTCATGGTGGCTAGTGGGATTTTCCAAGTAGATCTATTGTTATACAGAGTTTGAAGCCAAGAGTCAATGCAAGATGTAAGTTGAAGACACCCAAGGTAATTTTCATGTGGGAAATACAAAGCATAAGAGTTCATTGCACCATGTTCTGAGTTGAACTATGTACCCCCTCCCCAAATTTATAAGTCCCCTCCCCGTATTCATAATACCTGACTGGAGGGCCAGGTGTGGGCCGGGAAATATAGGTGTGAAGAGCCAGCATGGGGTAATAGGATTTTCTACAGAGGGTTATTCATAGAAATGCCTCAGAATGTGACTTTATATGGAAACATAGTCCTTCCAGATGCAATTGATCAAGATGATGTTCTACTGATGTGGATGTCCTCCTAAGGAGCACCAAAGGTTGCCAGCAAGTCACCAGAAATTAGAGGAGTTCATGGAACAGATTCTCTCTCAGAGGCCTAAGAAGAATTTAGCCTTGTGGACACCTTCATCATGAACTTTTAGCACCCCAAATTGCGATATAGCACACCTCTGTTGTTGAAATCAGTCAGTTTGTGGTACCTTGTTACAGCAGCCCCAGGAAACGAATACAACCAGCACTTGTGTTAGGCCAACTTGGACAACGTCATTCTGTATGCCTAAAGTAAATTTTCCAATATGACTATCTAAATAACCTCAGTCATAATCGTTCCCTTGTCTGAATGGTACAAAGAATAGGGCTTGGATTGGGAAGTTTGGGGTTGTAGTTCTGGCATCTTCCCCTCTCTGGCTTCAGTGAAGTATAAGATGGCTTGGACACATGATCTCAGCACCCTCCCCATTCACACTCTATGGCTCTGTTAGCACCACACTCTTTCCCCTGTGGCCTGGTTCCCACAGAACAGTCTCTGCAAGGCTTCCTGAGACCAGGGGCAAAGAGATCTCACTCAGTACTTTCAATGTTGGGCTAAGGCGACCCTTGCAGATGGACAGGTACAGCTGCGTGTTCTCCCTTTCTATCTCTTCCTGCTAACAGAACCTCTTTGTCTTTCCCATGTGTGTGTTAGGAATTCAGTTTTAAACTATCTCAAGGTGGCTTTGCTCCTTTCACCTGGGGATGTTATCCTTAGGAGTCATCTGGAATAATGTGAGAGCATTTTTAGCTATCACAATGATATAGAAGGAGGGCTGTCAGATTTGTGGGTAAGGGCCAGATACTAGGAGTCCTATTGTGTGGGGGCAGGTCCTGAAAGTAAAAATTGTCCCACCCAAATTCCAGTAATGTGTCTGCTGAGAAATATTTGTTGGGTGGTGTTAAGGAAAGAATATGAACCTTGGGGTCAGAAAATGTTCTAGTTATTTATTGTCAGATAAAAAAATTACCCCAAAACTTAGTGGATTTAAAAAAAAAAATTAAAAAAAAAAACACTTTCTATCATCTCTCACGGTTCTGTGGGTCAATGCTTCAGTTGGGTGGCTTTCCTTGGGTCTCCATGTAGCTTCAGTCAGATAGTGACCAGGGCTGGGGTCAGCTGAAGACACTACTGAAGATGTTGAAGATGGCAGCCCTACTTGCATTGATGGTCAATAATGCTGGTTCAGCTGGGATGTTGTTAAAGCACCTACGCAGCCTCCACTTGTAGCTTAGGCTTCTCCCAGGACAGCAGTTTATTTCCAAAATGTAGTGTCACAGAGGGAACATTCCATAGCATCAGATCCAAAGCTGCAGGCTTTAGCCTAGGCTTAAAGTCACCAGGCGTGACTTCATTTGTATTACATTGGTCGAAGCTGTCACAAGAGCTTCCCAGACTCAAGGGGTTAGAGAAATAAACTTCACCTTTTAATGAGGGGTGGAAGCAGAGCATGAAGAATGAGTCTTTGAAAAAATTTAATCTGCCTTGGAGCATCTGGCTTTAGGTCCTGTCTCTATCGCTCACTATATGGGGAACTGATTTACACCCTGAACCTCTCTGGGTTGTGGCACTTGCCTTTAAAACAGGCATTAGCATGGTGCTAACTTGCTGGGGTGCCTTGCTGTGACCATTGCTGGTTACTGTTGGTGATTCTATTGGTAGAAATGTCACTTCTAGTTTTAGAGATTCTCCTCATGCTGTGGACTCAGCCGCATTACATATTTGTTGAGTTAATGATTGAAGTATTTGAAAAGCACACCAGAGGTTTTAACTGGGAGGTAATGTCACCATTTGAACTGTGCGGAACAGTCTTCTTACTTTTATTGGATTTAAAATTTTGCATGTGTGTATTTTTTGGAAATTGAATTCTGGGTTTTGCAATGCTAAGTAGACACTACCACTGAGTTACACCCCCAGCCTGTTTTTATTTATATTTTTATCAAAATATATCTAAAGTCTCTGACCACCTTCTTACATCATTTTCTTTTTCTTTCCCAGAAGCGAATACTTATAACAGTCATAATTTTTTTTGTATTTACATTTATCTTTTTAGATAAAGGACACATACAGTTTTCTCTTAATTCACTTATTTTAAATATTTTCCACTATAGTTAATGAATATTTTAGACCCTTCACCCTCCCCTTCCTGCTCTTTTTATTCTTCCAACATAATTGTTAACCAATTTTTGGTTAAATCCCTGATGGCATTTTCAGTTTTATGATTATGTAAATTAACTATTATTCCCTGTTCTGCCAAGTAGTAAACTGAGAGTAGATTTCTTTTTCTCAAACTATTTTCTTTCCAGAGTTCATAATTCCTCAATATTTTGCTTTTGCTTTGTTTTCTCTAAACATCTGAGTCCACATCTCCAACAACTGACTCTTTACACAATGTTTTGTTGTTGTTATTATTGTTGGTTGTTTGTACTAGGGTTTGAACCCAGAGGCACTTAACCATTGAGCCACATCCCCAGCACTTTTTAAGTTTTATTTTGAGACAGATTTTTGCAGAGTTGCTTAGGGCCTCACTAATTTGCTGAGGCTGGCTTTGAACTTGTGATCCTCCTGTCTCAGCCTCCCGAGCCACTGTGATTACAGGTGTGCACCACCACACCCAGCTCTTTATACAATTTTTGACATCTCAACCTTTTTATAAGTATTCCATTATTTTTCCTGGAGAAATACCAATGCTGCTCTACCCTAGACAGGCTAGTTCCTAGGCCTGCCCTTGACTGTCTTTCTGGAACTTCCCTCTGCTCTTCTCTTAGTTAGATTATAGGTCTTCTCTTCTGCAGTGGAACATCTTCCTCTAACTTCCCAAGAAAGGCTATGTTGAATGTAAATTTTTGCATATCATGTATATTTGAAAAGGTCTTTATTTATTAATAATGATTAATGCTAGCCGGGCATGGTGGTGCATACCTGTAATCCCAGCACTTGGGAGGCTGAGGCAGAAGGATCGCTGTCAATCACACTTGCTTGATAACATGGTTAGAAATAGAGTTTTAGGCCAAAAAAATAATTTCCCCTTAGAACATTGAAGGCATTATCCCAATGTATTCCTCTCCCCATGCTGCTAGTTAGAAATTTAGTGTCATTCCAATTCTTGATCTTTTACATGGACACGTTGCAGTTGTCTTTTTGAAGACTCTGAAGATCTTCTGCCTCTAGTTCTCCAGTGTCACGATGGTGTATGTTGGTCTGGGGCCAAGGTCACCTAACATCCTGGGTATTTGGAGCACTTCAGTTAAGACAGGTGCCTTTCCCCTCTAGGCCACTTTCTGTGTTGTTTCTTTGATCATTTCTTGCCACCATCTTCTCTGTTCTCTCTTTCTAGAACTACATATTGAATGTTAGACCTTTTAGATTGCTCTTGTGATTTTCTTATTTTTTCCCTCCCATTGTCCTTTGTTTTACTTTCAGGGATATTTCATTAACTTTATTTTCCAACACGGTGATAAAACTTTTGAAATTTCATTCCCCTATTTCCAACTCCCAGGAGCTCCTTCTTGTCCTGCCTTGTTTTCTTCCCATCACATCCTGTGGATGCAACATCTTCTCTTACACCTCGAAAGACACTCAGTTTATTTTCAGTATTTCCTGCTTGTTCATTCATGGGTCCTTTTGTTTCCCCCCTAATGACATTATTCTCTGTCATGTTAAACATCTTCCTTGTTGAAAATCCTTGGCTGCCGCTCAAACTTAAGGAGACCACAAAGAATTCATTTCATATGCCTACAATTCCAGAGTCTCGGGAGGAGTCAGAGGCAGTAGGATGGAGAGTTCAAGGCCAGCCTCAGCAATTAAGAGAGGCCCTAAGCAACTCAGAGAGACCCTGTCTCTAAATAAAATTAAAAAAAAAAAAGATGGCTGGGGCTGGGGCTGAGTGGTAAAGCAAACCTGGATTCTATCCCTGGTACCAAAAACAAACAAAAAAAAGAGTTCAAGTTCTGTGTACATATGTTAGGTTTACTCCAGGTGAGATGAGGAAATTCCCAAGGTCTGTTTTTCTGCAGAAAAGAATCTTTCATTCTCCTGCCCCTGTTGTTCTGAGGCCAGCTAGGGCTATGGAGAAGGGAGAGGACTCACTGGGTGTACAGACTTTTGCCCCTCCCCACCCAGCCTCTACACCTGATGTCACCAGCACAAAGGCTCTCTGGTTCCGTTTCTTTAGAAAATCAACTTCCTCTCCTGCAGCAAGGGGAGTAAGTTTTGGGCCCTGTAAGTAAATACTTTTAAATACTCTCTCTGTTTCCAGGCCCCACCTTCTCCCCTCCACAGCACCTAGTGTCCCAATTCTGAAAACTTAGCAACATTCTCCTCTGAGGGAGACTCTCAGCTTAGACTTTTCCTCTCTGGTAATTCCTTACCTTGTCACCATCTTCGTCCACTGAGGTTCAGAATCTGGTGGAGGATTAGGACAAGGGGGTGGAAATTTTTCTACCCTGCTGTTATGGTTTGGATATGAGGTGTCCCCCAAAAGCTCGCATGTGAGACAGCGCAAGAAGATTCAGAGGAGAAATGACTGGGTTGTGACAGTCTTAATCTAATCATGGTAAGGTGTGGCTGGAGGAGGTGGGAATGGGGTGTGACTTTGGGTATGTATTTGTATCTGGCCAGCAGAATCTCTCTCTGCTTCCTGACCACCATGGTGAGTTGCTTCCTTCCACCACCGTCACCCACCATGATGTTCAGCCTCACCTCCAGCCCAAGGAATGGAGCCAACTTCCTGTGGACTAAGACTTCTGAAATTGTGAGCCCTCTAATAAACTTTTCCTCCTTTAAAATTGTTCTGGTCAGATCTTCTGGTCACAGGAGTGAAATGGCTGACTCCAACTGCAGTCCCAGGTTAGAAAATGACCTTTGGTGCTGCCATTGAATGAGCAAATACTTGTGGGGCATCTCAAAGGGCCCAGAACTCTGTAATGATAACAACTACAATAAGCATTTCTTGGCATCTCCTGTGTGCCAATCACTTTGCATAAATTACCCTTGACCATCACCCCAACCTGCAAAGTAGCCATTCTCGTTCTCATTTTGCGGATGAGGAAACTAAGACCCAGCAACATTAAATGCATAATTTGTCCTGCTTCACGCCTTTGGCAAGTGACAGAGGTAGGATTTGAATCCAGATTTATGTGGCCCCAAGCTACCCATGAGATCTGAAGATTTATGAATCTACCTCAAGTTACCCAGGGGGTGGGCCTGAATCAAATCCTGGCTAATCTGTCACATCAACACACTATTATACATTGGTGCTTAAAAAGGGCAGCCAGGGTTCATCCTTTCATGGTGCAAATAAGCCCCCTGGCAATATGCTGTCCTGTTGAGTGGTTCTGTGTCTGTGCAAGGTGCAGCCTCTGGGAAGGGGCTGGGTCTGGAATCTGCAGCAAGCAGCCATGAGCTGATTTTCAAAGAACCCAGTTCAATAGGAAGACTAATGAGACCAGCCTCCCTCCCCCTGCTCTGACTCCTGCTGATTGTGGAACCTGGAGCAGGAGCAAGCGTAGCCATGGTGATGGTGGCAGTCTACTGACAGCAGAGGGAGAGGAAGAGTGGGGGAGAGGGATAAAGGAGACAGAACCAGCAGAGGCTTTCTGCAGGGGATGGGCAAGCAGATTTCTGTGAAGAAGCTCCTGGGGACAGGTGCTAAGCAAGGGATGGCTCCCCCATCCCCCAGGAAGCTGGGTGCCCTGCCGTGCCGCCCACTCGCCTGCCTAGCCTCCTCCCCTGACTCACCACGCAGGTGGGTGACTCACCACACCTGGGGTGTAACGGGCAGAGGCGGCACAGGGAAGCCTCCCACTGGGATGCTCATGCTGGGCGGGCTCCAGAAGGGGCATGCAGCATTGGGGAAGGCAGGTTGCAAAGACGGTAGATATTGAGAGCAGTGTCTCCTGCCTTTTGTCCCTGCCCAGGCCCGCCCCCGCCCCCAACCCCGCTCTGCTATTTCCTTGTTCACTCCCTGCCTGATGGCTGAACCTTGGGACCCTACCCACAGATGCAGTTGACAGAAGGGGAGTGAGACCCTAGGATCATCACCGTCACTATGTTGGGTGCCCTACTACATATTCAGTAGGCTACGCTGGCAACCTTCCAACTCCCTGAAGCTTTCTTACAGGGCCATTCTGTGTCTTTCCCTCTACTCTGGAGGCCCCACTCCCATCCCCTCTTCTGCCCCTTCAGATATCAGCCTGAACCTTGCTTTTTCAGGAAAGCCTGTCTTGCCTCCTAGACACATCACTTCACCTGAACATAGAAGCACTCCTCACAGCCACCATGTCTTGGTAGGAGGAGGGCTCTCTCCCCAGCTGGACTGCAGGGACCAAGAGGGCAGAGGCCAGCAGGGAGGAAAGAAAGATCCATTTACCCTGCTTGGGAAAATTGATAGTGTCCCCTTGCCTCCTGTTCCTCTGTTGACTAAGGCCAGGATGATGATAAAAATATTATGAGTATGAAGGACACTGACCTCCTCAAATCCAACCATTTGTCTCATTCCCCGAAATGTTTTTCTCTTTCTTTTTTGGGGGGAGGGGGTGACTGGCAGAGTCTCACTAAGTTTCCCAGGCTGAGCCTCACACGAACAGTCCTCCTGCCTCAGCCTCCTGAGTAGCTAGGACTATAGGTGTGTGCCACTGGACCCAGCTCACCCAGTATTGTGGAAGCAGTCAATACTTCTGCCATGAATGAAGTGTTCCTTGAGCCCCTGCCTTGGCATGGGAGACCTGCCATCTGGCTCACATTTCAAAGCACTTGCTTTCTTTCCTGCAACCACCAGCCCTAGTTCCTATGTCCCCGCTCCCCAATGCACCACTAAATGTCTGACTTCCTCAGAGTCAAGTGCCCCTAAGAGTCACTGATAGGGAAAGGGCCTAAAACTTAACTACCCTTGAGCTTCCAGTTGGGGGAACTGGGCAGAGGAGGTAGAGGACACCCTTTCCTGAAGGTGGTGGAAAGGCAGTTCCTGATTAGCCCTGCCACAAGGACGTCTGGGAGTGAGTCATCCTAATAAGCCCCACCAGGATAAGATAGGAGGAAGGTTGTTTACATGCTGGCCCTTCAATAACAGGTGGAGTGTCTGCCGCACAGGCCAAAGAGCACCCTTTGAAAAAGTCCTATAAGAAACCAGAGGGAAGGCAGAGCCACCCAACTGTCTCCAACCCACATTTTCTTGAACTGATTTTAAAAGAGCTCGCGTCAGTCCTGTGAGCCAGCTGAGTGAGCAGCGAGCTGGGTGAAGGAGAGAAAGGAAATGCAGAATGCGAATCAAACGCATTCTCTAGCATATCATTTTAGTTCTTTGCTTGATAGATCACATGAAAGCCAATTCAGACACTCTATGGAGGCTCCTTTAACCCCAACACATGTTTGTGGCATTGATTGATGAAATAATGTCTCTTCTCTCATAAACTTGGGATCAGCTGAATTTTGTCTTGATTCTAGCATTTTCTGACTTTCAATGTCTGTCAAATGGAGCCTACAGATAGGGTTATCGTATGGCGCCCCATTTCTGGAAGGAGGGAGCTGGCTGACAGTTAGTCACTGTCCCACTCCATTCTCCACCTGTCAGTGGGAGCTGGGTGGGCTCTTTTGGATGCTTAGAGACCAGAACCCTGGGCTGCTTCTGGAAGGAAAGTTCTGACTTGTTCAGATACATCGGGAAACCAGGAAACTTTCCTCCTCTATCAGAGGGCTGCCTCCCAAGCACATCAGCCTCAAACCCACAGAACATTTCTGTGTGAAACCCTGTTCATATAAACCAGTCCTGGTCAAGAAGCAGCAGAGGGGTGGGGACCTGTATGACAGAGGAAAAGGAAACAGAAGGGCGAGTACCTTGCTCCCTAAACACAATGACGAAGCCCCGTGGAACTCCACAGTTGAGATGAGAAAGGATCTTGCGGGTGCCTGCTCCAGCCCCCTGCTTTCACACACAGGGAAGCAGACTTGCCAAGGTTAGGTGAACCTCCCTGGATTCATCCTCCAGTCCACCAGTGGTGGGCTACAACATGAGCCCAGCCCTCCGCCACCAGGGAGAGGTTGCCTTTGGACTTGATTCACTATTGTAAGCTCTTTCTGTGCTTTAGGTCACTGCTCATTCTTGCCAAGGGTTAACAGAGAACCGAGATATAAAGGTCATTTCTAACTCTTAAGGTTCTGTTTAATTAGTTTGTTTCTTTGGTTTTCATTTTCCCCAAAGATAATCATTCATCTATGGAGTTCTTGAGACTCAGCCAATGTGTCAAAGGTCTGGATGAGACTGCCAGTAATGTTGTGGTGGGAAGGAATGCAAGTCTCCCAGGACCCAGCATGTGGCATCCCACATGTCTGCACCCCTTGTCCCCTGCAAAGCCCAGGGAGGGACTATCTTACATGGTTAAAGGGCAGCAGCAAGTTCCAGCCTCCCAGGAAGGCCCTGAAACCAACCATTGTCCCCCCAAATTAAGAAGATTAACTCAGTAAGGAGAAGAGTAACTAAGGAAGGAGAGTAAGGTTGGACAGGGTTTCTACTTTCTTGTCAGAGATGAGAAGGACCCTTGGAGTTAGAGTTCTTCATTCCCCTCTGGGTTCCCCCAGCTCCATGCTGTAAGCCATTGGAAAAGTTGCATTTTTAAGGTCCTGAAGAGTATGATGGGGTCTCCAAGGAAACAAGCTCCAGTCCAGGGTAACAGAAAGGGTACCACCACCTGACTTGAGGTACCATTAACCCTGATTTCCAAGTGCCAAGGTTGGGGAAGAGGCAGAAAATAAGAGGTTAGGGTCCCAGGAGAGCTGGGGCCACTGTCATCAGAAGGATGGAGCTGCAAATAGATGGCTCAGCCTGCTGAGGCCACTGGATATTGAGAAATAATTTCCCAGGCTCCTTCCAGCTCTGCTGAAACGTGAGGGCTGGGAAGCCAACAGACCTCAGGGAGGAGTGGCAGGACAAAGGGACAGAATGAGTGGATCTCGCTATAGCCTAACTGGGCCTTTTAGAGGATACAGTACCCAAGTTACAAGTACAAGTCCAGGGTATGACCACTTGAGTTTCAATCACAGCTTCTCTACTTATTAGGTAGGGAACAGGTATTTCGCAGATGCCTAAATCTTAATTTTCTCAGTTGAATATAATTGAAATAATAATACTCACCTAGCTGGGCATGGTGATGCACACCTGTAATCCCAGAGGCTTCAGAGGCTGAGGCAGGAGGATCGTGAGTTCAAAGCAACTTAGCGAGGCACTCAGCAACTCAGTGAGACCCTGTCTCCAAATAAAATATTTTAAAAGGGCAGGGGATACAACTCAGTTCTTAAATGTCCCAGGTACAAAAAAAAAAAAAAAAATACTCCCCTAATATTTTTCATTAAATATCAGATATATGAAGTACTTACCATAGCATCTGGCACTATGCTGCATAACAAGTTAACCCCAAATTCAGTGGCTTAGAACAACAACAATTATTACCCAAGAGTTTCTGTGGGTGAGGGATCTGTAGACAGCTTAACTGGGCACTTATGGCTCAGTATCTCATGAGACTGCAATCAAATGATAGGCCAAGTGGTCTCAACTGAAGTCTTGGCTAGAGGTGGAAAGAGGCACATCCCAGACCAATCACATGGTCTGGCAGCCTCAGTCCTTCACCATGTGGTCCTCTACACAGGGCTGCTTCACAACCTTGCAACTAATTTTCTAGACACACAACCCATAAGAGAGAAAGAGCAAGAGTCCAAGAAGGAAGTCATAGTCTTTCTATAACCTAATCTCAGAAGGGATAGCCCATCACTTCTGATATATCCTATTCCTTAGAAGTTCACATTCAAAGAGAGGTGTTATACAGGGTATGAAGGCAAGGAGGCAGAGGTCCCACTGGGGACTGCCTTAGAGAATGCCTACCACAGGGTTTAATGTAACCTATTTTTTGTACCAGGGACTGAACCCAGGGGTGCTCAAACACTGAACCACATCCCCAGCTTTTTTTATATTATATATTTTGAGAAAGGGTCTTGCTAAGTTGCTGAAACTGGTCTTAAACTTGTGATCCTCCTGCCTCAGCCTCCCAAGCCACTGGAATTACAAGCATATGCCACCATGCCTGGATATCGGGATTTTTTATTCCATTTTTTTGTATCTTATTCCCCAAACTTTTCTCCATTTGTGCCACTACAAGTTTCCACTTCTGTTTTGCTGCTGCTATCCATGCTTCCAGGAATGCGTCCTACAGATATTTCCATTTCCTACTTCAAACTATCCTGTCAGGCTGGACTCAAATGCTACTTCCATGAAATTATTGAAAATCACCTCCTTGCAGAAAGTAGTTATTTCAGTTTCTAATGTCCAAGAAGGAAGACTAGACAAACAGGCTTTCAGTTTGAGGCATCCTGAATCAAAGATGCACCAGTTTGGGTAGATTATGGCAGAAGCTGCCTTCATATCTCGGCTTGTGTTGAGCTAGCTGAGCACCCACCCATGTGCTAATCCTTAAGACTAGGCTTCTCTAATCAAGGTGATGTAGAACGAAAAATGAGGACTCTTCTGAAGACTGAGCTCCAATAGCCCTGATACCATATGAAATATTAGGGTTTGGATCTGAAGTATCTCCCAAAGGCCTTGTGTTGAAAGCTCAGTCCCCAACCTGTGGTACTATTGGGAAATTATGGAACCTTTAGGAGATGGGGCCTAATGGAAGGAAGTTAGGTCATTAAGGGAAATACACCTGAAGGATATATTGGGACTCTGTCCCTTCTCTGTCTTTTTTTGCTTTCTGACCACCATGAGGTGAGCAGCTTTGCTCCACCACACTCTCCCCACCATGATGCTCTGCCTTGCCACAGGCCCAAAGCAATGCAGCCAAGTATCTATGAACTGGAACCTCTGAAACCCTCAGCAAATATTAATGTTTCCTCCTTACAAGTTCATTATATCAGGTATTTTGTCATAGCAACAGAAAGCTAACTAACACATTCAGACAAGAGCCATCTGCTCAACATGGAAATAAATTCTTTGGAAGAGAAATCTGTGGATGGTTCATTCTTCTATGAATTCTCTTGTGTGTTTGAAAATTTCATCTTCCAACAAGGTTCCCTTGGGCCTGAAAAGGGCCTTATTCCACACCAGAATATTGTTCTCCTAATAGGTTTAGTAGTCCTCAAAGATGAACCCCAAAAGTGTCCATGGGGTTATGGGAAATAAGGGAAGAGACAGGCCAGTGCAGGGAATATGGGTTTGGAGTCTTGGATCCAAATGAAGCCAATCTGACCACAGTTCTCAGCAGAGGGGCATCAAGTCAGTTTAGGAGGAGAAGGGAAAGAAATTTACGCACATTATACACTCACAGGGTGCCAGACACTGAACTGAGCAATGAATATACACATGACCTCACTGAATCCTCAGAAAAACCTGATGAGGAAGGTGGTATTTTCTACATCTTCAGATGAAGAAACTAAGGTTCAGTGAGGTGAAATGGCTGCCCAAGTCATACCTCTCATAGAATACAGGATTGCTTGATTCAATGCCTGTGTTCATTCCATAATCCCTTTAAAAAATGATTGTGGAAGAACAAAGGGAACAGAAGGGTTATGAGCCAAGCTAACTAAAGTAACTCCAAAAATAGCTATTACAGACCAAGCATGAAGTTACATTTAGTTCTCCAAGATCCTCCTAAGCCAAATTTTAGCAAGTCTTCCCTTATTGTTCCTGAGTTGCACAATAAGCAAATCTTCTGCAGGGACAACTTGGGAGAGAGAGAAAGAAAGGATTAATGTTACCTATATTTTTCAAAAAATAGGTAACATTAGTCCATTTTATGCTGCTACAACAAAATAGCTGAGACCAGATAATTTATAAAGAACAGAGATGTATTTCTTCTTCCCCCCTCTGCCACCCCACACTGCTCTCCTTTTTGCAATACTAGGGATCAAACCCAGAGCTGCTTTACCACTGAGCTACATCCCAACCCTTCTTATTTTTTAAATTTTGAGACAGAGTCTGGCTAAGTTGCTGAGGCTTGCCCAGAATTTGCAATCTTCCTGCCTCAGCCTCCCAAGTAGGGATAACAGGCAAGTGCCAGAGAAATATTTCTTACAGTTCTGAAAGCTGAGAAGTCCAAGTCAAGGGACGTGCATCTGGTGAGAAATTTTTCAATACATTATCTCATGGCAGGGGGCAGAAGGACAGGAGAGGATGAGAGAGGGAAAGGGAGAGAGAGAAAGAGAGAGAAAGGCCATGGGAGGAGACAGAGGATGAAATCATCTTGTTATCAGGAGCCACTCCCCTGAAAATGGCATTAGTCCATTCATGAAGGCAGAGAGCTGGTGACTAATCACCTCTTAAAGGTCCCACCTCTTGATACTATTGCATCAGGGATTAAGTTTCCAACATAAACTTTCATAAACTTTGAGGATGTATTCAATCATAGTAAGGATGCTTAGTACAATTTAAAAGGAGATTTCCACAGTCCCTTGCCCCCTATTATCAACCCCACATTTATTAGAAAATACCTACTAAAAATGAAGACATTTATAACCAGAAAATTAAAGGATGGAAAATCTAAATACGAACTTCTGTTTTTGCATAAACCTTCTTCCTCTCTCCTCATTCTTTCCATCTTGAATTTCTGTTGTTCTTTGGAGATTGGGTCAGCTTTCCTGTCTCAGAGGAGGTGTTTCATGAAAGAAAGCAGAAGGCTCAAGCCAGGACAAGATGAGAGACTGGTTCAAGTCCACTAGGGAAGAGGGTGGATCAATTTCTTTCTGCTCACCCTGCCTTGGTGACTCGAAATGGTTTAAATTGCCTTTGAGCCTTTTGGGGGTATGGTTGGGGAGGGAAATGGTGGGAGAGAAGAGCCCAGTTGGACAATATGGTAGCAGTTGAGCCCCCCAACAGATGTTTAGTTGGCACAAACTCTCTCACCAGCACTGGCTAGTGGGTAAAATGGAGACCCAACAGGGAGACTCAGACCCTGCCCTTAAGGATTTAGAACCTGTAGGGAAAAATATGATGAGCACACACAGCTTAAAAATAAGATAATATCTTATAAATGCCATTAGGAAATTAATCAAATTTGTATTACTTAAAAAGGAAGGACATTCTGACACAGCCCGGTTAAACCTTAGGGACATCATGCCAAGTGCTATAAGCCAGTCATAAAAACAACTGCTGTGTGACTCGACTTAGAAGGTACTGAGACTAGTCAAACACAGTGACAAAATAGCAAGGTGGACACAGGGGCAGAGGGGAGGGACAATGAGGGACTGTTAGTGAGTAGGTAGAGTTTTAATTTTTCAAGACGAAAAGTTTTGGAGCTTGTGAATATATTCAACACTGATGAGCCACACACATGTAAAAATGGTTAAGATGGTAAATTTTATATAATTCATGTGTATTTTGCCACAATTAGAAAATGTTTAAATGCATATAAAAAAACAAATACTATTGACCTGCAGAAGGTGAAATCCTTATCCATCTAACCAAGGATACTAAAGAAGACTTGAGGAAGGACGGAGCATTTGAACTGAGCCCTTTAGAATAGATGGGCAGAAAAGAACATTCTAGGCAAACAGAGCTGCAGGAGCAAATGCAAACAGCAAAAAAATGATTTCTCTCTTGCATTGCACCGACCCTTAACAGAAAGACCTTCCCAGAGATGGGGAGGGTATCTTCGCAGATACCCAACTGCCCGAGCCTGCATTTGTGACTCACACCTCTGCCCTTCTTCGTCTCATTCATTCTCTATCTATCTATCTATCTATCTATCTATCTATCTATCTTTCTTTCTTTCTCTCTCTCTCTCATCTTCTGAATTTTCTAAAATAAAACCCTTGACAAAGATTTGCTTCCAGCCTAGCAGCGGCTTTCCTTGAAGTCTCTTTAATAACAGCAAACACCCTGAGACTCATGCCTTTATTAGCACACCTTGTTTTGCTCTTCTTTTTTCTCCTTGGATACCAAAGCTTAAGGAGAAATTACCTCATCACCCACAGCAGGCAAGTCCCTACTGTAAAAACAGGCCATTGACAGACACTTCACTGCAAATCTCCCCGAGCCCCACAGGGTAGTGTCAGGCCAGGGAGGAAAGGGAAAAGCTTCTCATCTGTACTTAGTTTGCAGACAGGAGTCAAGAGGAGGGTGATTCTCCCTCTTCATCATGGGAATTTGAGACAAGAATAAGGCCTTTTCTGGTAGGAATGGTGCCCACCAGGCAAAGGGAAGGCACCTAAGCTACAGTAAGAGATTCTTCCCACCCTGCCCTCTGCACTCCCCGAAATGCAGGCTCTCCCCAAAGCCTCACCAGCAGGGCTGCAGGGAAAGGGTTGGTGTCATTAGGCAGCCCAGAGTGCAGAGCGCACAGTAGGCATGCACAAGACAATCTCATGAGAGCAAATTGAGTGAACCCAAGTGAAACCTCCACTTCATCCAACCCAGGGAGATTTGGAGACGCTGCTGGATCTCCTATTGCAACACTGTCTTGTGTTCAGTTTTCTGCTGTTTCTTCCTGTCATTATCCCCAATTCTGAGGGAATTCCTGTACCCTTGTTGGGGGCAACCCCTGTCAAGTCCTGGAAATAATACAGGAAGGATTATCACAGGCCCTTCTTCCTCTCTACAAAGTCTGTGGCCAGGCTGGAGACTTCCTGTGCCCTTAATTCCTCCAGTTCAGTCTAGCCAACTTCCAAGAAATCAAGTGCTGGAGAGAAAACAGGAGCTGGGTGTGAATCGGGAAGCCAGTCTGATGTTCACTTTGTTGGGACTGACCCCTTGGGAGTTGGGGACATGAAATCTAATTTAGGGACCGAGTACTTCCAATTACATTAAAAAGTACAGCAACAAAATCATGGAATCAGCATTAAAAGTAACCTTAGGTGTCATCTGGGCCAAACCCACATGATGCAAGAATTGTCTGTCAGCACCTCAGCCTGCTTCTGGTGGCTCAAATAATCAGACATTTCCCTAATAGAACACACTCCTTTGGTGAGTGAAATTAACTGTTAGAAAATTCTTTCTCAAACTAAATGAAAATTAAAATCTTATTTGCCTGTTGTGGTGATGCACATCTGTAGTCTCAGTGACTCAGGAGGCTGAGGCAGGATGATTGTGAGTTGCAGGCCAGTTTAGGTAACTTAATGAGACCCTATCTCAAAATAAAAAATAAAAAGGTCTAGGGATATAGCTCAGTGGTAAAGCACCCCTGGGTTCAATGCCCAGTACAAAAACAAACAAAATAAAACAAATCTGCTTATTTACTATTTTCCACCTATACATACTAATGCCTGGCATATGTGCCTCTAATTTGTATGTTGGCTAATCAACTGGCTGACTGGTTGGATAAATGTACAATTAAGCAGAATAAATTGGTAAGAGGAAAAAAAGGAAAGGAGAGAAAGTAATTGCAATGAGAGGTAGGGGGTTGGTGGGAAGGAAGGGAGAAACAAACCATTTTTCTTGGAAGATGTTTTTCTTTTGCAGGGAGTAGCAACAGGGAGGGAGGGAGGGCCTGGTGGTTCCAGTAAATGTTCTCATTCCTTAACATCTCTTAAACAAATCAGCAAATAACAGCAACAACAACAACAAAAATCAACATTCTAATTTGTAAGTAGATCAAATTTGACAAATAAATTTATTTATAAAATGCATTAAATTACTTTTGATTAGTATAAAGGATGCTAAAGATAAATATTACCTATGTTCTCAAGTTGCTTTCTCATGATTGCTCTCTCTCTCTCCTCCTCCTCCTGCCCCCCGCCCCCTGCACAACTTACATACCATTTCCTCCTGGCCTTCTGAGAGTGAGCAAGCTAGATAAGCCCGCTAACAAGAGGGTGCTCTGGCTCAAGCACCCTCTTGCTCTGCCTCTCCCCGCCTGAGTAGATGTCCCCAACACAGCCAATCAGAACCCAGAAGGCCCACCTTGGTGCCCTCCCTGCCCTGCTCCTACACACCCTTCCAGGCTCCATAAGCTGGCAGGGCTGCTTGGCGAGAGCAGGCGCCTCTCCCAGGCAGCAGACAGGCGGGCACATAGAGGCGGACACACAGGCTTTGTGGAGCATCTTTTCTTTTTTTTCCCTCGCTGTGTGGGAGGATTGGGGAGAATTCCTGGGGTGCAAACAGCCAGAGCTCCCTTAATCTCAAAGTGAGGATGAGGATGAGATGGCCTGCATAACCCTGCAGGGACTTCACATGGAGGTCCTGGACTTGGGCTCCAATTTTCTGATGTTTCCCTTTCCTCTTTCCTTCCCACTTCCTTGAACAGCCTAGGAACGGTTCCCACTCTCAGGCACACAGCACACACACTCCCTCAGGAACAGCAGAGAGGGCCTTGCCGATTTGTCTGGTGTCTCAGTCTTCCCTGCGGGAGCCCATCCTCCAGCACATCCCTGCTGGAGGCCACTGGCTTGCAGTAAGCACATCAGCAAAGACGCAGAGGCCGCTACCCAAAATGCTGCTTACTCTGCATCCTTCCAGAATTGGTACCTGCCCCCAACACTCCTCACACACGACCCTGTCCCCTCTTCATCCCCACTAGCGATGGCCACTAGCTCCAGTGAGATGGACAGTAGGAAACTGTACCTAGCTTTCAGGCAGCAAGGATAGCCAACCAGTTCCCACCAAGCAGATTCTCTCAGCATCTGCAATTCAACTACAGGCAGACCCTTGCTTTTGCACTCCATTTTGCAGATGATTATAGCTATAGCCCTTCAAGCCTCTATTAGATTTTCTCCATGTCTTGGTACACAAAATTCTTAGGG
Organism: Glaucomys volans; assembly: GCA_020662805.1. Taxonomy (NCBI): domain Eukaryota; kingdom Metazoa; phylum Chordata; class Mammalia; order Rodentia; family Sciuridae; genus Glaucomys; species Glaucomys volans. The sequence continues at coordinate 179,876 of JAJEJO010002223.1, read as the reverse complement.
TAGAAAGGGCTCCAGGTGTGAAGCAGAGTTTAAGGTGCTCCTACATGCGTCTGTCCTGCTGGAAGATTTACATCCATTCATCAAATACATGATGTCTCACCCAGTCCCATGAATCTGAATTGGTCATTTCTCCTCTGCCTTCCTCCCTCAGTGCTTTGTTGGATCAGACACTTTCTGGTGTTTTCCATGTTCCTCCATTCTGCAGCGGGTGGAGGTGCCTAAGTGTCCCTTCACTCAGGTTGGGATCTCCATGAAGGCAGGTCATGGTCCTCCTGAGTCTCTCCCAGCTCCTGGGACTGATTGTGATACCCAGAAAATAATTGACAAAGATGTGGACAATGAAATTCCACCTCCTTTTCCCTTGCACTGAACCGTGAGTAGTGATTTATCCTTAGTGGAAGGAGCCTGACCCTCCATCAGAGTGGCTCCCATGTTTATTTGAGTCAGAATGTGCTAGAAGTCCTCCCTCTGTCTAACTCCAGAGTTAGCACTCTGAGTCTTGGGGTCAGTTTCAATAGTACCAGGCTGGGCTAGAGTCAGTGGTGAGCTGGAGCTGCATTTTACTTGTGAAAATCCATTGTTGATTTTTGGAAATTTGAGAGCCAACTGAATCGTATTGTGAGCTTAGAATCTGATGTGTTAGGAGTATTGACACCACAGAAATTGGTAAATAATACTACATCAGGATAGTCAGTTGTTAAACATCAAACTTACCCATTTTGGAGGTTCATTTCAAAGTTCAAAGTTCATGACTGGGTCCCAAGGTTGTCATTCTCAGTGCTACCCCAAGTGACTACATTTCCAGTGCCCACCATATGCCCCTAGAAAGTCACGAGCCTCCATTGAGCCCTCCTCCATCTACACTCTGAGTCTAACTATGAAAACAACAAAGCCCCCTCTACTTTTGATCTTATCCAAGTCAAATCAGTTCAAGACACACAGTTGTGCCACCTGACTCCACAACAAAGTAATTCCTCTAGCCAGGCCTGGGAAGGAAAGGAAAGAAGAGTTTTAGGAGAGCTCAAGCTCCATCACCCTCCATTTGCTTATGGAGTCCCCCACAAAGAGAGCAGAATGGGGATGAGCAGTGAGTTCAAGGGGTCACGCCCATGAGCAGCACTATTTTCTGGGCCTGTCCATCTTGGGTGGAGGTGACCACAGCCTGAAAACATTCAGTACTTCCAACACCAAATCTCCTGTTAAAGTTGGCATAACCACTGAAAATGCAAGTCAGGCAGGGGCACATTGTTCTCTTCTTTTCTTTTCTTTTTTTGGTTGGAGTGCTGGGGATTGAAACCGGGGCCTCACACACACACTCAACCACTGAGCCACATCTCTGGTCTAGCACCACATTTTTAAGAAATGGACATTACTAAACTCAAAGCAGCATCAAAACACAGAAATCTAACATGTATGTTTTTTGGGGGAGGGGGTACCAGGGATTGAACTCAGGGGCACTAGACACTGAACCACATCCCCAGCCCTATTTTGTATTTTATTTAGAGACAGTGTCTCACTGAGTTGCTTAGCACCTTGCTGTTGCTGAGGCTGGCTTTGAACTCACGATCCTTCTTTCTCAGCCTCCCAAGCCACTGGGACTACAGGCATGTGCCACTGCGCCTGGCTTATATTTGGGTTTTATTTATTGTTTTTTTTTTTACCCCCAGAATTGGGAGGGTGTTTCAGAAAAAGCAAATATGGATGTTTCTGACTAGGAACCAGGAAGAAAGCAGATCAGGGAGCACCAAAATTTCCAGGCCCATAGAGGAGACTGAGAAACGGATTAACCTCTCCAGGCTGTGAGGGTCCTAGCAGAAGGAGCAGTTTCCAAAACTAACAATGTTTTCCCAAGTGCCTGCCTCACCACGTGGCCAAAGTCCAATTCAAGAATGCCTCTGAAAAATTTAAGGCACCAACTTAGATCATTTTACCTCAAAGTAGAAATAAGTGACCTTGGACTAACATTGGAGTGATTGAAGTACACGACTTGTGTTGATACTCGATCTGTTCGCCAGGCCCAAGAGAGTAAAACAGTTCCTCCCTTCAACCCACCTCAGTTTCCTGCCCTGACAGAACCTTCCAGAACTGAGCAGTTTTGACTTAAATATGATAGTAACTCCTGCTCATTTTCCCCTAGCAAGATGCTACTTTCCAGAGCTAGAGTTCCTATCTCCTGCTGTCAGCTGTAAATCACATCACATAGCGGGGACTGCATAAGCCCTTCATCTTGTTAAAAGAATTTAAATAAAACAGTCAGGCACCACTCTGCCTTTGACTCAGCTAGGAGGAGAGGAACCAGGTGCTCTCTTCCATTTCCAGGTGCTCACAGGCTGTACCATTTCTGGGGAGACTAAGCTTCCCCTCCTGACTAAGCCTCAGGTGTGTGAAGAGCCCCTTTAAGAGTGCTTCATGGTGACTCTTGGTCATAGCTCAGCCATGGCCCTCCAGCTCAGGGCCAGCATTCTCAAGGCTTGCTCTCCCCTTATCTGTCCAAATACCTGAGACTTATGCCCAGTGCATCCTCCTGACACTTACCAGAGTGATAAACCACCTGCTCATGAGGATGTGGTCAATACCTGTGGCTCTTCTCAACATTTTTTTGATTTTTCAGAGTTGCCATCTTATCTTCCTCGCATATGTGAATGCCAAGTTCACACATTCCGGGCTAATTGATTGTCCTCTGCCACATTCACTAGCAAGTTGTTGTTGTTGTTGTCGTTGTTGTTTTTTGAGGGACATTATTGAAAACTTTTGAACTTTGGAGTCAAAGTCTCCCACCAGAATTTTTGTGTGTATATGAAAAACTATTGTTTCTTATTGCCAACTTGAATAAGTGACACTGCTTTTACTATAAATGTGTGCTCTATATACAATACATATGTATTTTACTGTAAATATGTTTTTGTCTAACTTAAGCCTTTAAAGAATCAAATCGAGTGGTTTACTATTACAGTGTGTTCAGGCTATGCACTAGAAGACAGATAAAAAATAAAATCCACATTATTTGGGCTCAAGCAATGTGAAGTCTTGTTAAGAGAATTTTACCAAACAGTGTGAATGTGGTGTTAGATCCCAGGGATACATACACCATCAACCCAAGTACAAGTTTATAACCCTGAGGTCTCCAGAAAAGCAGATTCCAACCACAAAATGGGCCTGACACTGGGGATGGATGATAGCCAGGTTCTTAACTAGCAGAAATGGGATGACCTCCAGAGGGACAATTTAAAAAATCCTTTAAAGAATCCTGTGGAAAACATTAACTGATTCTTTTAACAGGCCCTACTTTGAGAGGCCATATTCTAGCCCTAGTGTTTCCAGAATAATGTGGAGGAAAGAGACTCATTGGCTCATAGAAAATGGGGGAGCTTTGCTGGTCTCATGGTATATTTTATTCCATGGCTCTAGATGTCACCAGGTCAAAAGAGTTCAACTGACTAAAGCTTTCATACATCACAACCTCCCATTCCCATCTAGATATCTTCACAGTCCACAACTCCTAGCAACTGACAGGCCATTACCATGGACAGGGAAGAGCAAGCTTTGTGCCTGGTTCAAGCTGGACAAGACTCCTCTTAAGAGGTCTCAGCATCTTTTGACACATGGAACCATCCAGAGAAAAAAAGATGTAGATATGCCTTGCCTGTTTTGGCAGTGAGAGTGTCACTTGAGTCTCCTCCTATGACCAGATTAAATCAATCTCATGAGCCAACTACACAGATTCACTTTGTGAACTCTAGGAGAAAAGAAAAAGCAAAGTGTTTTTATCATAAAGGTGGGAACAGGTTATCATCCCACTTAATAGATGATAAAATGTAGGGTATCTGATGCTGGGGAAAAGGGGAACTATTAACCAATATAATTCTGAATCTATCCTTCCTTGCGCACGCAAGTGAGAAGTCCAGGGGAAGTTCCAATTACCACTGGGAACCAACCTCAGCTGATTGACGCATTACCTTGGTCACCTGTCTACCCAAGGTTCTGGGAGCTCTGTCTACAGGCTGAGTGATTTTGGCCAAGTTGTATTCAGCATTGTTTTCTTCACATTTAAAATGAAGGTATGATTACCTCAAATGCTATGTATAACTATGATGCTCTAATAAAAAACAGAAGGGAAATGAAGGTATGACCTTCAGAATCTCTTGCAGTCATCAGAATCCAAAAATCTGTGACTATGCTGTACAGAGTAGCCTCATCCCGAAATAAGTGACCCTTATCTAGGGAACAGTTTGTGCAGCTGTTAACCTTCAGCATCCCAAGAAACACATGGAGTTGCACACTGTGGGCTGAGACAGAATCCTTCTCTGAGAAACCTGAAAGGAGTCCTGTGGGCAGCTAAGGTGACCTGCTTGCACTGGCCTTTCAGTCACAATTGACACAGAAACACAATCTGCAGGTGTGAATGGCTCAGAAAAAGTAGGAAGATGGAAACCACCAGACTTTTAGACACAGCTGGATGAAATGTCAAAGAAGGAAAGCCCAGATGACAAATGACACTAGACTTTCATGCTGTCTGCACTTTACTCTTGCAGTGATTGGGTTCCTGGACACCAGGTTCTCCAAACCTAGGCTAACCCCTGCACCAAAGCATTTGAAGATGTGATTGGGAGAAAAGTCACAGTGAGGGCAGAGGGAGGTGCATCAGTGTGGAGGGACAAGCGCCCTCTGTGCTCCCCTGGACCCCTGAATGCAGCATTGTTTGTGCAACTGGTAATTGGAGCTTCTCCGGTGTGTCATGTACAGTACAGGCGTCACCCACCCTGCCTGCTGGGCCTGCAGGGTGTGTTGGATGTGTTGAAACAACTCTGGGCTCCAGAAGATGGCTCACCACCGACAGAAGACTGCTCTCAGACACAGCCTTGGGCCTCAGGCACCTTGTGAGTTCTGCTGCGTCAGGGACCCAGTGTTAGTTTTCTGTCTTCCAAAGAAGAAGTAGAAAACAGGCTGGATCACTCCAGAGGGGACAGTGTGGCATGGAACTAGAGCACACGAGGTGGCATGTACCTGTTGCCCATATCCCTGAGGGAAAGAGCAGCAGGACTCTGGCATCTGTGGGAACCCTGGCTTAGTGACCTGGCATCGTGGGAGCTTGCTCTGTGCACATTGTTTAACTCAGAAAGTCAGTAGGAATTGCCTTTATTCAGCAGGGAGTTACTGTCCACTGTGGTTGTTAGCATTCTGTCCTGTGCCATCCAGCAGAGGACAGTGGCACCTAGGGAATTCCATGCATGCACGTGGACACACATGGATGCCCACTCTCCCACTGTCCTCCCACTGTGCTCACTGGGCCCCAGGCACCTGTGTGAGAAACTCTTCTGCTTTCTACCTGTGGCAACAGCAGGTGTAATCAGATGGATCAACTGCTGGAGAAAGGGTCATGGTTGGCACTAAAGGTGTTGCTGATGCACATCCAGGGAATTCTCTGGAGCATAGAACCTACTCCTCCATCTAATTCCTCACAGGGTCTCTAGACACAAGTCCCTGGTAGCTCCACGCTCACACGTTTCTAAACAAGAATGAGCTTCATGCCTGTCACTGGACCAAAGTCACCCTGCACGTAAAGGGAGGTTGGGTGGGGTGCTTTCCCAGGAATCTCACCAAAGAGCACCTGTTCTGAGAAATGGTGCTGGTGACTCACCACATGCCACTCTGCCTCAGCCCCGACTCTGTGCCCGCCTGCTGGCGGGGGCTTGGAGCAGTTGCAGGGGGTGGCTCTAGGGTGAGTCATACACCAAGAAGCTGACTATTTTCACTCCTGGGGGCTGCAAATCTTTCTCAGAAAAAAGCAGGCAGAATCAACTTCTATTCACTCTCCTTCCTTTTGGCCTCCGTTCACCTGTGGTGATCATGGAAAGTGCTAATATGCTTTTCCCAAAAAGAAAAAAAACATGTTAATGCATTTCCAAAACATGTTGAAAGTTTCGGGGGCCTTGTGAAACAAGACAAATTATCTTGGGAAGACTACATAGTTTATCAATGTAGTTAATCAAATTATAAAGCCAATAATCGAAATCTACACCATTCAATGTGGTAACCACTTAAATATGTGACCATTTAATAAAATTAATTAAAATTAAAACTTTAGTTCCCCTTGCACTTATCACATTTCAAGTGCTCAGGAGCCACATGTGCCTAGTGGCTGTGGACAACACAGCTATAGAATATTTCCCTTATCATAGAAATTTCTACTGGACAGTGATTTAAGTACATAGTGTTAGAAATCCACTCAACCATTCATTCATTCATTTGTTCTGTAAGCAAAGGGGCAGCTGTGTGTCAATGGCCGTGGGGTGAAGAAAGATGTCAAACAGGCAGTCTCTGTACTCTGGGAGTTTAAAACTGGCTGGAAGGAAACATGCATAATCAGAGATGCAGATCTCTTTCATCCTGGGAATGAAGCATACTATGCACAAATGAGCAGAAGTCGTAAAAAAAAAGTCAGCTGTAGGGAATAAGAGCAGAGGAGCAAGTCAATCTAGTTCAACCTAAACTTAATCAATCTTCCATTCAACATCTATTGAAGAGGTGTAGGTGGTAAAGTAGCTTAAACAAGAGTGGCAGGTGTCACCAACCAAGCAATGAGAATAAAAGAAGGGAAACCAAGACCCAAAGACCTCTGTTTTAGTCAGCTTTTCCACTGCTATGACTAAAAGACCTGACCAGAACAATTTTAGAGGAGGAAGAGTTTATTTGGGAGCTCACAATTTCAGAGGTCTCAGTCCATTGACAGCTGGCTCCATTCCTCGGGGCTCAAGGTGAGGTAGAACATCATGGTAGAAGAGTGTGGCAGGGGAAAGCAGCTCACTCGAAGATCAGAAAGCAGAGAGAGAAAGAGAGACTCCACCCTCCAGATACAAAATATATACCCCAGAGCTGTGCCCCCAGAGACCCACCTCTTCCACCCACCTTCAGTTACCACTCAGTTAATCCCATTGGGGTATTAATTCACTGATTGGGTTAAAGTTTTCATAATACAATCATTTCTCCTCTATGCAAGACCTTCTTGCATTGTCTCACAAATGAGCTTTGGGGTTGGGGAGACACCTAATATCTAAACCATAACAACCTCCTGAAAATTCTGGATAAAGTCCTAAAGAGGACAATTTATGGACATGGCTGGTAAGGAAGGGGCCATTGGCTCAGGCAATGACATCCCAACCGAAGGGCATGTGGAGGTGTATGTTGCCATTTACCTCCTGGAACTCTCGAACACTCTGCTTCCCACCACACTTCTGAGAAATTGGTGAGCAAGCAGCTGACTCTTTCTCTAGCACAGCTGCTCCTTGTTTGAAGGATTTTCTCCCAGTAATTTAAAGTGTTTTTACAAGGTGTCCAAATTGGGCAACCACATTTGATATGCAAAAAGCACAGGGTCTGGAAGGGTGATCCCACCGCATGGAGAGAGAGACTGGTTCTCACACAGCTCCTGGGCTAGGTCATCTTTGGGAGGGGGTTCCCAAGAAAGACACCAGAACAAAGGGCAGACACTGGTTTTATCCAATAGACACCAACTGAAAAGGGTGACTTGGATAGAAAATCAGCATGGGAAAGTGCAGAATTCTAAATCAGAGCCCCCAGAGAATGAAGAGGCATTTCCAACTTTGTGGGAATTGTAATGCCTTACAGGGGTGATACCCCACAGCTTCCTTCTAATAACATTCATGAATTGTTTGGGGGGAATATTCTTTTAATAATTGAGGATGACTAGAGATGGTTTGTGAGTCATAAAACCAGGTGCTGGGCTCTCTGGACAGTCAGGCTGCAGAAGAACTATTCTTAAAAAAAAGAGAGAGAGAATACGAACACAAGGAATTAATTTTGTTACTGTGGGTTCAGATTAGGGCAAATGTTTGCATGATTCAGAAGCTAAGAAAATATGAAAAGGTTTACAGTGAAAAGTTCCTTCTCACCCACATTTGTCTGGTTCCCATACTTTTTCTGCCTTCACCTGGAAAATATCCTTGGATTCTTTTTCATCCATCCCAAATTTGTTCATAGTTTCATGAGAAAATGCATGTTTTTTTCTCCCATCTAATTTGACACAAAATGCAGCATACTATATACCCTATTCTGCACGTTGCTTAATTATTTAATGATAAGTCTTGGATGTCTTGGAATTTTTCTCTGTCAGTATAGACAGCACATTCTGATTCTTTTTCACGGTTCCATAGTAGTCCATTGTAGAGTTAGACCATAAGCTATTTAATGGTACCTTACACATGGACTGCCTATATTTTGCTGTAACAACAATGCTGCAATTAAAAACCCTGAATATACTTTACTTCATATATGTACAGAATATCTTGATAGTAAAATCTCAGAAGCAATGGTTGGATCAAAGGAAATAAGCCTTTACAATGTGGGTCGATATTGCCAGAATGCTCTCCATTTAAGTCGTGCTAACTCATGCCTCTGCCAGCAATGTTTGAGTCCCAACAGAATGTGCTATCAATTTCTTGGATTTCTGCCAATATAAGAGGTGAGAATCATAGCTCAATAGAGAATTAATCTGCATTTCTCTTATTGAGTGAGGTCAAACATTTTGTGTATAAGAATCAGTTACATTTTTCTTTGAATTTCTGATCATATCTTTTCTCTTTTTCTACTGTATTATCTATTTAAAAAATCAATTTCTTATTAATTTTCCTCCAATATTCTTATCCATTTCAAGACTAACCTTTTGTCTCTGAGTTGAGAAGCAGGTAAACGTGGAGCTAATAAGTAACTCTCTTTCCCCATTTCAATGATTCACCTGAATGTTCTTTTCAAGGCAAGGTCAACCCAGTTCCCCATGTGCCCCACCCTGCCCTTGCTGCGAGTCACACCAGGTGTCTGGCTATCCCTTGCTCACTTTGCTTCCTTGGGGCCTTTGTATTGACTGCTTCCTCTTCCTGGAATAAGGTTTCCCCTTGGTTCTCCTGGTAAATTCCTGCTCACTTTCTCAAGGCCTATGACACTTTCTCATTAGAAGAGGAAGTAAGAAAAGAGGAGAGTAACAATCAGAAACCACAAGACCCTTTCCCAAAGCACAGTCAGCCAAAGGGAGACCCAGGATGGGCAAATGACCTGAAAGTGGTATAGGTTGGAGGGGGTTGTTCTCTGCAAGAGGGCAGGAGACCTGATGTGAGGCCCAGGCGAGGATGTGGTGGAGTGAGGACTCTTTGCAGGGCAGAGGTTTTGGAGGGCCAGCCTGGGGGGTGTGAGACCCTGATGTATGTGCTCAGTGGATAGTGCTTCCAGGAGGGAGGAGGACAGAGAACAGAGAGCTGGGAAGGACACAGAGTGTAACACAGGAGACTCTGGACAAGGCCTACGGCATCATTTAGGGGGTTAAATCACAAGGAATTTTAACTAGACACCTAGGGGACCCAGATCCAAAAGTGCCCAGCTCTTCCAAGAACTCACAGAGCAGAGCAAGAAAGAGAGGTGTCTCAGCCTTTGGCAAGAAAAATAAGTCAGAGAAAGTATGAAGAAAGAAAGACACCACCACCCCCAGAATCTGGGCCTACAGCAGCCAGAGATGGTGAGAGAAGTTGAAAAGTCTGAGAAAAGACTCATGAAATGCTTTCACCCTAAACCACAGAGCAGAAATCATTGTATTTCGAAGGTCTGACCTCAGGCCTACCACCCTTCCAAAAGGGCTTAGCCACACTGCAAGGAAGAGTCTCGTGTCTTTGCAGTTGGCCTCCTGTGTGTGTCACATTCCGAGGCAGGCAAGTTGGAAGAGCAGTGGGCACCACTAGGAAGGGAAAGAGGTGGATGAGAAAATCCAGGGCTTTGCTTTGCAGGAGGGGCATCCCTACCTCATCTCCTGGGCGGTGCCAACAATTACCCTGGAGAAGTCAGAACAAGAACTCAGAGGACCGGGGGTGTCACTCAGTGACAAAGAGCAGGTTTGTCCTACACAAGGCCCCGGGTTCCATCCTCAGCAACTCACAGGAGCAGAACTCACAGGAATTGTCTTGTTGGAAAGAACAACAATTCAAAGTGACCCACTCTGAGGGTCCTTGTACAATTTTTCAAGTATTCATCAATACATTTTTTGAGCACTTACTATATCCTGGATTCAAAAATGGGCTGAGGATGTAACAGTGAGGAAGGCACTGAGCCTGCCCTGGCCACTCTATTCCAATAGAAGAGAGAGACACACATTTAAGCCAGTGCTCTGGGTTCTCTGGCAGAAGTGAGCGCTAGGCTTATGTGAATGCAGTAAGAGGAGCCTGGACCAGGTTTGAGGGGACCAGGTTTGAGGCTTCTTAACCAGCTGGGTTCCCTTAGAGAAAGTCCTACCCAAGAAAGGCTTACCCATGAAAGGCCCCAGAGAATATTTGTCCAGGGACAGGGTAGAAAGCCCTCCCACAGTAGAGGAGACTGAGGAAAGACCCAGGAGTTTAATGCCCTGTACTTCCAGTTAAAGGAGGAAACTTCAGGAAACCAGACCAAGAGATGAGCACTTTCTTTCTGCTGGCTGCTCTAACCCAGACAAATTCTTGCACAACGTATACCTTAAAAGCAGTGCATGAGCAAGTTCCAAGCCAAGAATAGAAGCTGAATCTGATAGGATCCATTCACTTCCTTTTGTTGCTGACTTTTCTCTTAACACTTAGCTGAGGGTCAGCATTTTCTGGTACCATCTTCTGCGCTGTATTTCTCCTCCTCTCCCCAACTCCTTTAAGGGTATCTAATTTTCCCAGCAGCCTTATTCAATATTTATGTGATCTGGACACAACAAGGCTGCTTTGATCTCCAGTGAGGGCTGGAGATCAGCAGAGGCTGGCCCTCAGCAGCTTTCTGGACTACTGTTTCCCATATGTCCCCTTCCCCAGGGGCCAACTCTCCCCAGCTCTGCAGGGGGAAGGCATACCCACTGACCATGACAGAAACCTTCCAGCCCCCATGGGGCAGGGGAAAGAGCTCTGTTTAATGCTTTATCCAATACTTTTTTAAACCCCACAGATCCTGCCTTGCTTTTTTTTTTTTTTAATCCTAATGAGTTAGCAGAAGCAAAAACATCAACAAGCCCTCAATGGACAGCCCACACCAGCAGGGCCAGCACAGGAACAGGAAAGTGGATTTGAGTTAGAACTGCTCTTTTTCCCATTGCAATTTAGAACTCCCAAGGCCAGGTGACTTGTCTTCTTTCATCACAGGAAGCAGTGAGATGGCGGAACCCATGTGGCTCATTCTCTCACACTAGTGCAAGCTCGATCAGGATGCTAAATAATGAAAGCGCCCTTGGACTTGCTGCCAAGACTTTGAATGAGAAGTGAAGGTCAGTTCAGACATCTGTACTGATTTGCCTCCAGCACTGAGGGTCTGCAGGAGTCCTAATCCAACCCTCCTGTTGTTATCTATCTTCTCAACATATCCACAAGAAGAATGCCACCGCCATGATGGTATCAAGACTCTTCCTAGGTCAGCTGGCTGGGAGACACCATTAGAAACTGGGCCTGGAAGGGCAGGAAGACTCTTTGCCACAACAGGGCACATTTCCCTTGGAGAAGCAATATGGTGGCACCAAAGCCGTAGGTCAGGATTGGTAAATACCCAGGATTTTATTTACTCTTGCGCTCTCCAGCTGTCCTTCATACAGACATTACTAATTGATCATAACCCATTTTTCTCTTGAAGATACGTATCATTTGGGAGCCAGAGTTGCTGACAAAGCTCCCTGGACTGCAGAGGAAGTACAGAGAGAAGCATTGATTGCCTTTGCTGAGAAGGTTAAGCCTTGTAGTTAACAGTTTTAAAGAGTCGTTTATTGACATTTTGCTACTTTACGAGTCCAAGTGAATTCATTTCTTCTCATGGGGGGAAAACCCAATGAGCTGCTGATTTATTGAGTGAATGATGGCAGGCAAGAGCAGGGATGGGCCTGGAGGGGACACATTCATAATCCAGGAAGGGCCTACACAAGTGCACTGAGCAATATTGGGGGTGCAAATGCAGGACATCTATATTTGTCCCTGGGTTGAAATGAATCCCTACCTCCCCCAGCAGGTGGAAACCAAAGGAACTGAGTACCAATGGCCTAGCCCTGAAGTCTCTGTGGTGATACTTGGTACTCAGAAAGAATGGAAAAAGGAACAGTTCCCAGCCCACCTTCCTACTCATAAATTGTTTCATTCATTCATTCACTAGCTGACCAATCTTTCTTGTGGCTCTACGGGTGGCTGGGTATTAGGACTTCAAGAGGGGTTCGAACTGAGATTCCTGTTTGTGAATTGCCTAGCTGCCTCCAGCCAACTCCCCCTCAGTTCTCAGGCATTCACTCAGGCTTCAGGCAGAGAATGACATCACCAACAGGCAGACAAAACATTCTTGAGATTCAAAAGCAAGGCTGGGCTTCCCATTTGCTAGAGCCCAGCATATAAGTGTCAAAAATCAAGGTCCTGATTGCAACTTTTTGGGGTGATTCATCTGTACAGATGTATTAATAAACAGATGTATTAATAAACATCTGTATTAATAAACAGATGTATTAAGATACATCTGTTCTGTATCTTAATTGTGGTGGTTAATTACATGATGGATACATTTGTCAAAACAGGTAGAAGTACACTTAAAAAAGAGTGCATTGAAAAGAGTGCATTGTGCAATATATAAAATATTGCTGTAAAATGAGGAAAATAAGCATAATATGAAGTGGAACAAAATGACAAATTATTATGTACAATATGATACCATGTATGTAAAACTTTTAAAATGTAGATAGCAGTAGAATATATTCTTTTAAAATGCATAAAAAGAAACAACAGAGCAAGAATCTAGAGGGCACAGGTGAAAAACAGTTCTACGTAGTCATTACTTGCAGGGAGCCAAGAAAAGGGGTGTGTTTGGCACTATCTATAGTGATTAATTTATTTTTAAGAGGGAGAGATCTAAATCAAACATGGTGAAATGTTAGCATCTGTTTAATCTTGGCAGTGGGTATAATGGTATCATTATTTTCTGATTTTCTGGATGTTAAAATGTTTCAACTAAGCTTGAAAGTCATGCACACAAATACGGATACACACCCTTAAGGTTCTAAATGTCTCTGTTCCTAAATCATATATTTGGAAGTTAAAGGAAAGTAACTAAGAGTGAAGAAGAAAACAAGAGAATGGCCACTGGGGTGAGTTCAAAGCTTGCAGGGGGCTGGGGGAGGAGAACTTGAGCTTTCTTTCTGGGGAAGAGGATCAAGTGGGTCATCTGAGAGTCAAGGCCTGTCAACCCTTTTTGTGACAAGCCTTTCAGAGTACCAGCGGGCCTGAGAATACCTGGCAGAATGTCCTATATCCTGCACTGGCCACTAAATATATCCCCTGACCCAAAAGGGGCATGGAAGGAGTGGAGAGAAACAGGATCTAAGAGGTGGAAGACCCCCAGAACTTGTTCCAACACCCTCAGAACAAACACCCCAATAGATATTAGCTGGAATAAAGAATTTTATATTGCCTATAACTTTAGAATTTGGCCAAACTAAAGATGAGTAAGTCAAAATGCTTGCTTTCAGGGACCATGGTTTATCTAGGACAAAGAGAAACAAACAAGTCATTAAAATGTGATCTCCTCTGAGGAAAGGGGTACTAAATGAAATGGAAGCTCCTTGTATGGAAAGCTGTTCTGTGACACCTCTCCCATTCCCCTCTCCAGTCTCATCTTTGGGACATGTATTCGTTATCTATGGCTGCATAACAAATTACCTCAAAACTTGGCAGCTTAAAATAAGCATTTATTATTGTTTCGCCAAGTGGGAGTTTGGGAAGCAACCCAGCTAGGTGATGGTCTGGCCCAGGATCATCATTCAGCAGGACTCAACATGTTGATTGGAGTTACAGTTGTCTGAAGGGTTGGCAGGGGCGGGAATTAGAGGGGCGTAGCTAAGCTCCAACGCAGCTCACTCATGTGGCTGCCCAGTGTGGGCCACTCACAGGAGGCCACAGGTGATTGCCATGTGGACCTATCCACAGGGCCACTTGAGTGTCCTCACAGGATGGCTTTCCCTGGAGTGAATGATTCAAGAGAAAACAAGGAAGAAGCCATGTTCTATTCACAATGAGCAACTTACTAAGTCTAGCCATACTCTAGGGGAGAAGAACCAAGTGCCACCTCTTAAAAAAAGGAGTACTAAGTAATGTGTAGAGTTATTTTAAAACTACCAAATGGCATGAAGTGGTCAGATTTCCTGGACTTCCTCCACTGTCCTGACCCTCCAAATGTGATGGATGAATGCAGATCCAGTTAGAATAGCAAGAGGAAGTCACTTGGCAATACTGGAATTGGGATTCAGACAGAGTTGGGAAAGATAAGGGTTCTAAATTAAAGCACAGGCAAAACTGCCTCACTCCTGGGATGGAGCACTCAAGTAAGTCCAGAAAGTCCCTCCAAACTCAGGGAATCAGCATGAGAGGGAAAGTAGAAGCAGACAAGATCTGACAGTCTCATCCAGCAGGATGCTGGAATCCAGGAGGGATGGGCAGGGCTAGAAGGCAGGCAGTGTCAGGGGTTCTGCACACAGAGGATGAGACCTGGGACCTGGGAGATTGGCTTGCAGGGTAAGAAAGCAGCCATGGGTCCTGGGTGCAAAGGCAGACTACCCAGTGGACAGCCTAAATACTGGCTTAGAAACTGAGTGTCTCAGACCCCTCTCCCCAAACTGAAAAATGTTCAGTTTCAGTGAGAACACCAACATTTTGCAATCTAATCTTTGCAAGTAAAATCATTTTAATTTCAGCATTTGTGTTAGCTTGTGTTTTAAAGAGTCAGTATTGTTTTTATTATGAATTACACAATGGTGGGGGTTGGAGGAAATTGCAAAAGGGTCTCTAAAGCCCAACCTACAACTGGCACATCATGCACACTGGCGACCTGCTCATGGGCAGGGCCCCCGCCCACAGCAGGGCCACCGAGGCCTGCACAAAGAAGCCAATAGAAGGGGGAGGTGAGAGCTGAAATTCAGTCTTGTGTCCTTACCACCAAACCTGGCATCTGATGCAGGGCTGCACCAGACTGCAAAGAAAGGACATATTTTTGTTGTCCCCTGTTTCTGCTAGCTGCTGGCTGTGCTAATGGGTTGTGGACGAGTTGGGACATGGCACCTTAGACAGGTCAAGCAGATTAGCGCAGCTGGAGCACCCAGGCCAGGCTCTTCCTGCTGGAAGCAGCCTTGCCCAGTGTCCCACTCTGAAAAGGCACCAATCCAGTCCTACCCAGGCCGCTTGCCTTCCACAAACATCAATATCCTACCTTGGCAACGTTGGCAGGGTTGCAAGCACCCCATCAAGATTTCCTCACAGATTCTCTGCATATTCATTGACCCCAAATCAGGGTGGGATGGACTCCAAGGAGACATGGGCCAGAAGGGGTCAGGAGACAGCTGCACACAGGGCATACTCTCCAGGCTGGTTCGAGAGAAACAGGCTGAAAAAGCTGTCTCAATTAGTCCCTGCAGTCAAGGGCTTTGGCAGCTGGCAACAGAGGGTGAACAGAGTCCCAGCAGCTACATTTCCCCCACCTGGCATCCCCACAGACCCCTACCCCCAAACTGTCTCTGGGGTTCTCTGAAATGGCCCTCACTTAGAGGAACTCCATTCTGGTTAGAGGGACTGTCAGGTGGTCCAGAGCAGCCTAAGGAAGAGGGACGCCAGGCCAGACCCCCCGCCCCCATACATCCAGCCTGAATCTGGGAGTAGCAGCTTGTGCTGGACAGCTTTATTTGCCCACAGGATTTGGAGTTAGGGGCCCAGGGACTGGATTGTGCTGAAGGAAGTGACATATGCAAATGAGTCACGTGCCTGACTGCTGAGACCAGACTGACAGCTTCATCCAACAGCACCCTGTATCTCTCAGGGCCTGTTTATAAAGAGGTCTGGAGTCTTCTCTTGTCTTTTGGCAGCTCTCCAGCTTGCCCAGGCATGACTTAGCAAGGAAATTGGGTTTGACTTTAAAAATTCTCCTTGTGACAGAAACTCTGCGGCCAAGACAGGCTTTGCGCTGAATTATTGAACCGAACAGTGCGAATGTTTGCCTTCCCCGTCAGAGCCTTTCTTCTCTGTCGCTCCTCGGCCTGACAAGTAATTTTAAATATGCAGCAACTCCAGGCTCTGTGCTCACTGGGCCTCATGCTGAGCCAGATTCCAGTCATGCTTGAACAGCAGCCAAGGCACCCCGGGGCACTAGGCCTAGCTCCAGGGTCATGGGGAGCACAGATTTGGGCAAATGGATAGCTAAAGGACCTCCCTGCTATTGTTTTGAAGCATCAAATCATAAGGCACCAGTGTCTTCACCTGTGTTCCTATTTTTGCTAATAGTGCCCTTTCCCCAGCTGCCCAAGCCCCCTGCCTTGGCCACTCCCTTAACCCTGCCATGCCTGAACCAACAATCTACAGAGTTTGTGTTTCTAAAATATTTCTCAAATACATTCAGCCCTCCCTATTCTCACTACTCTTGACTTGCTGGAGCTGTTACCATCTCTCCTCTAGATTTATTCATGAAATAATTAATTAATTAGTAATTATTTATTTTGTATTTTTGGGGATCAGAATGAAGCCTTGTTCAAGCTAGGCAAGCACTCTACCACTGAGCTACAGCTCCATCTCCTCCTCTAGATTCTTAACCCGTTCTTCCAGCCAAACTCCTTTTTTCTAATCCTTTGGACTCAACAATTTTGAAATATTAATGTCTAACATTCACTAGTTTTTATGAACATAGGTATAAAGTCTCCCCTGTTTAGTGTGTTACTCAGAGCTCAGTGTCAATGAGTTCTACCACTTGTAACTCTACAACCTTGGGCAAGTCTTTTAACCTGTAAAATAAGAGTAATCACAGCGAGAGTTAAAAGAGATAATGTGCCTCTCAGGAGGCTGAGGCAAGAAGATCACAAGTTCAAGGCCAGTCTGGGCAACCTAGCAAGGCCTTGTCCCAAAATGAAATAAGAAGGGCTAATGTGATTTAGTGATAGAGCACTTGTCTAGGAGGCATGAGGCCCTGTGTTCAATCCCCAGACCTGCAATAAAGGAAAAACATCAACAACAACAACAAAACAACAGAAAGATTATGTGTGTGACAGTTCAATATCAGGTATACAGAAATCACCAGAGACATTCACCTTTATACCATTCTCCTGCTATCTCATTTGACCTTTATTTCTTTGTCTAGCTACTAGCTAGTAAATTTTTTCTTTGCTTTTTTTTCTTCTCTTTTCATATAGTGAGCACACCAAGAACAGAAAAAAAAATGTATCCATTTAAACATTCTTTCATCAAACAAGCATGTGGCAATTATATGGGTCAGCCAATGTGCTACACACTATAAACACAAATGTATTAGACATCATCCATATTAATAGGTGCTTAGTTGCAGACAACAGTGCCCCCTTAACCAATGTAGGCAAAAAGAGTTTGATTATTTAAAAGACAGGTAGTTCACAGAACCTTGAGAAGGACCAGGTCCAATCTTCTTGTTTATATAACAGCAACAATGCAGCTGAGAACTGTATGAACCAAAGAAAATGACCAACCACACTAAGGACAAGTTCTAGGGGAAGCATCATTGCCATAACTACCCTGAGCTGGGGACTGGATCTCAGAAACTCAGCTGCACCTGCCCCAAAAGGACTAGATACTGCCACCAGGTTTGCCAGAAGATTCCATTGTCTTTGCTCATGTCTGTTTGAGATCTCATATAGGTGCATCTGCTTGATGGGACCTCCATCACAATCCTATCCTAGCTGCAAGGAAGTCTCACAAGTGAAATTTTAGCTTCTCAGTTTGAACAGCAGAGCAAGCACAAAGGGTTTGGAAGGGTGTGTGAATGAATCCAACTGTAATATCTTTGCTTTTAAAGAACTCCACCTTAGGGAGACAGTCAGGCATGCAAACAAACATTCTATGTTACCAGAGCAATACAGGTGAGGTATGAAAGCCAGAGGAATAGTCCCCAAGCCAGAGTGAGGGGACTTTGTATAAAAGATAAAGCTTCGTATGCCAGGTTTTAAAAGTTTGCATTTTATCCTGAAGGAACTGGGTAGTCATTGAATAATTTAAAATAGGTGAGTTACATGGTCAAATTTTAGTTTTAGAAAGATCAAACTGGATTGGAGAGGGGCAAGGCTAAGGGGAAGAAAGCCAGTTAAGAGACCCCTGTAGCCCTCTGGAAAGAGATGATGATGATAATGATGATGATGATGATAATGATGAAGAACTGAACAAAGGAGGTGGCAGGAAGACTAGGGAAGAGGAACAGAGACAAGGAAATGGTATAGACTGGTGACAGGTCACTCTTGAGGGAGAAGAGGTTCCACAACCCTAGGTGAATGGCCAGGTCCTGGTTTGGGTGGTTGGGGAGTCTGTATGCTTCACCAAAGTGAGGAATGCAGGGGGAGATGTAAATTTGTGGGGAGAGGCAATGAACCCAGTTTTCAACATGGTACCTGGAAGGAGCATGTGGGGCATCCAATGGAGATGTTGAGTAAGCTGCTAGGTAATCCAGGTCTAGGGCTCACAAGGGGGGTTTGGGCTGCAGAGTGGCCACATACTACTTTTTTTATTTATATTTTTTAAGTTGTCTTATTTTGAGGAATTACCATTTTGGGAAAACATGTGGTGGTGAGGAACTAGCCTCCTAACCTCTGTGAATAGACATTTAACCCAGGCATGCCCAAGGAAGTGCCAACACCCAGGGCAGAGAGAGTTAGGTATAATCATTTGACCCAAACTGAGCTGATGAATAAAAAGCACAAACTTCTGCATTCATTAAACAGAGGACAGAATGTTTCCACAGGGATGACAAATAGCAAAAGCCTTGTGACCAATTGCCACATTTCCATCAGGTAACTTGGTTGAATATCAAGGTGCAGGTTTACCAGAAGTCTGAGTGACTAAAACAGAGGAAAAGGAATAATTTTGTGCTTTATACACCAACAGCAGTATCTGGGTGTGACAAACATTTGACATGTGTGTAATGAGTAAGTGAACAAAGGCTTTAAAGCATGTGTTAATAAATACAAAATGGTACTACAACTAATAACATCACCCAAAAAAGCACATTACAAGATTTAAAACAAAACAAACAAACAAACAAAAAAAACCCCTCTGTATCTTAATGGACCTAGTGGTTAGATAGAAATCTCAGAATAGGAAGACCCCAGGTTTTGTTGGGGTGAAAGTATGTGGGGAGGACCCCATTGGGTATATTGTGCTTTTGCCTGGCCACTTCCCTTGAATGTTTAAAGACGTAGAAGGGTAATAGTAAACGCACCACAAGACTAAACACTGTACCTCACTGGATCACCAATTTCTTCTCTTCAAATGATTGACGTCCAAAGTCTCAGAAGCTTGTTTTCCAGTGACTAGTGGAGCAAGGCAGCAGGTCTGGTTAAATCGCAAAATCAACAAGGGCAGCACGAGTTCAATTGCCATTTCAATCCAGTGGAGACCCAACATATAAATCAATGTGGACTTTGTTGTGCTTAATGCAACAAGGAATTCATTACTTTTGCACGTACTCCACTGGACAGAACTGACCACCTAGCCAGGACTCCCCGTTTCACTCCTTTCTTCGACTAACAAAGGTACAAGAAATCAGGAGAGCTTACCGACCTGGCTACGGGTAATTAATTCACCTGACCTCTCATTTTCTTTCCATTTCTTCACCTATGCCAAGAGCTAACATATGTCCTGAACTTTAATTAAACAAATTACCCAGAGGGTATTAGCCACTCTCTTCTCACCTCCTGAGAAGACAAGGATGCTGCTGGTGTTGGAATTCATCTTGGGCTGTTGAGGAATTGAGGGAGGATAATGCTGAAGAGAAAGGAAAAGGGGGAAATTCTGAGCAGGTACAGTTTCCGCCATCACAGAGCAGTGCACACATTGCTCCTTCTAAGTTATAATTCTGAACAAGCCAGGCAGGGTGGCAGCTAACTTCCCTCTCCCTCCATTTTGTCTTTTCCTTTGCCTGCTGCCTCCCTGGAGTCTGGCTGTGCTCTGGGTACAGTGCCACATCTCCTCTGAGTCCCCTCAGCCTGACACAGGCAGTGTTGATAAAGCGGCCTGAGTGTTGCCGGGTCAGGGTTATTCAGCGAGCCTCCCACCACAGTGGCCTGGATGTCTGAGCTGCCCCAGGGGTGGCTTTCGGCGTCACAGGTCCCATGGCAGGAGGCCTTCTCCAGTCTCGCATCTCCTTTCTAAATCTCTCTGACTGCTCCCTCTCAGATCTTCTCTTGGTTCACACTGCCCTCCACCTGCCCCTTCCTCTTCTTAGTGGGGAAATAGTGTATTACATCATAGTGGCCCTCCCACGGCAGCAGAGAGGAAGGAGGCAAGAAAATGTGTGGAAGGAGAGCGTGGAACTGCACCCTCAGAGCAGGCATTCAGCCGACATCTATTGAATGATTGACAGAAAAAAAATCTGGCTCACTCACATGGAACCAAAAGAGCATTGAATGCAATATAGAAAAAAAATAGATTGTTCTCTCCTTCCTTTTCTAACTTACCCTTCCTCTGGCTTCTCTGGACACTGCCCCCGCTCCAGGAGCTATGGATCTAAAAATACTGCTTTAACTTGGCTTAGCCTCAAAATGAATAACCCACATACCTGGTGAATGGAGGGCTCACGATTATAGCAGACAACCTGAGGCCACTGCCAAGTTGAGGCCTGAAAAGCACTATTAGATCTGATGTCACCAAAGTCACACCTTGTGAGACTAAAACAAGTTCCCCATATTGCTGATCCTTTTTGGCCAAACTCAGACTGAAGGCAGCTATTAGTACCAAGTGAAAAATTATACTGTCATTTTTGGGTGCCTGTTAGGTGTTAGGGCCTCCCATAAATTATCTCGCAGATTATCTCATGCAGTTGTACAATAATTCAGGGTCTATTGTCCTACCCCACAGTTGGGCACACTGAAGTTTAGGGAGTTTGAAGGACTTGTTCATGTAACATGTGGATCACTGGCAGAGTCAGGATTTGAACCCAGATCCATCTAGCTCCCAACTGTACACCAGGCTACCTTACCCAAAGAGGAGATGCCTTGCTCACATTGGCTTCCAACGAAAGGTGCAAAGTATTCCAACTACAACATTTAAAATTTGAGCCTGCCGGGCGTGGTGGCACACACCTGTAATCCAAGCAGCTCGGGAGACTGAGGCAGGAGGATCACAAGTTCAAAATTAGCCTCAGCAAAAGCGAGGTGCTAAACAACTCCATGAGACCCTATCTCTAAATAAAATACTAAATGGAGCTGGGGATGTGGTTCGGTAGTCTAAGTGCCCCTGAGTTCAGTCTGTGGTACCCCCCCACCACCAAAAAATTGAGCCTGATCTTTTCTTCTGCAGGCCAGCTTTTCTCTTAAGAAAGCTCCATTTTGCCTGATTTGGAGACAGCTGTCCCTGTGGAAAACCCTGGTGACCCATTAAAATGTTCTCAGGAAAACTGCCTCTGACAAAGTTGAGGATGCAAGCAAGCTGCAGCCTCTGGTGATTTAAGGAGTCGGTTGGCTTCACAGACTTGTGGCGTTGGTATAGGTACAAAAGTTATTAGGCAAAGCCACAGAAATAACAAACTGAATTAAGCTTTAATCTCTAAACCATTGTAAAGATAATGAGTGCACTTTATAATAATTGCCGGAAGTGAGAACAGGGAAGAAAACATTGGAACATGCCTTGGTTTCAGTTTCTTCATCTGTGAACCTGGGGCTGTAGTGCCAACCAAGCCCACAGAGGGCTAGAATAAAAATGCTTCACAACTAATGAGCTGAGAACAGATTTAGAAACAGCCTGCTCTACAGTGGGTCTGCCAGCCTCTGACCTATTATTGGCAATGACCAGAATGACCACAAGAACCCAGCCCCACCCATAGGAAGGCTCTTAGGCACACTGGTGCCTTAGGCTGGAAATCCAGCTGGTTTATATAATAAACTTCAAGGCAACACTCATCTTCCAGGCAAGGGACTCTGCCCTGGCCCCATTTCTTGTGGCTTCCTTTCATGGCAGGCATTCCCAACTGCCTGGGAATTCAGTGAACCGCCTGAGGGTGTCCCCTAGGCCTCCCCTGTCTAGGTACATTTGTCAGCACCCCTCAGTGGACAGCAATCACTGGTCACTTGGGTTTTCTCAATCAGCAAGCAACCCTAATGGGGTAACTGAGCACTACTCCTGTTTCCCCTCAGTTGCCAGTATCATTTTGGCCTTTACCCAGCCAGCTCAGATGAAGGAAGATTTATCTACCACAAGGAAGCAGGCAGAGAGCGAAACTTCCCCAAACCAGGGAAAACTGAATAGCTTCAGCTTGAAAGAACATAAGTATACAGGATCTGTTTGAATACCTGCTTTAAATCCTTTCAGGTACATATCTACCTGGGAGGGAGATTGCTGGGTTATATGGACGAGGCTGTTGTTGTGAAATATCCAGAAGAAGGCACACAGTCGGAAAGCAGCTTGGTGGCTGCCAGAGGTGTCATGGAGCATGATGACTTAATGGGTTCAGGGTTTCCTTTTGGGGTAATAAAAATGTTTGGAGCTTGATAGAGGTGATGGCTGCATAATATTATGAATGCACTAAATGTCACCTAACTGTACATTTTAAAATGGTTGATTTTATGTTATGTGAATTTTACTTCAATAATAGTTTAAAAAAATAAGTTAAGACGGGTGCCGTGGCACACACCTGTAATCCCAGTAGCTCAGGAGGCTGAGACTGGAAGATCACAAGTTCGAAGCCAGCCTCAGCAAAAGCGAGATTCTAAGCAACTCAGTGAGACCCCATCTCTAAATAAAATACAAAAAATAGGGCTGAGGATGTGACTCAGTGGTTGAGTGCTCCTGAGTTCAATCCCCAGTAGCCCCCCACAAATAATTAAGACCTCAGTCACCTGAGATCTCCCTTCCCAGTGAAATGTAATATGAAATAAAAGAAATAATAGTGTAAGGATCCCAGGCACTTGAACACTGAGTGCAATTAGGGCATTAGGGTGCAAGCAGGTTTTGAGGGAGAAGGAAGTAGTCTGGTAGTTTCAAACGCATAGATGGCAAAAATCTTTATACTATCAACATTACCATAATCCTTTCTTTAAACACAGTAAGTCCTTTAAATCACTTTCATGAATGGTATTCACAGTCCTAAGTATGTAATTCTATATAATACTTCTTATGTGCCACCATGTTGAGAACCACAGAATCAAATGAAGGGAGGAGGAAGGACAAGTTTTGGGCACAGAAACTCTGGTTCTCCTCCATCTACTGCCTTTAAGATAAAGAAGGAAGAAATTTTGAAAATGTTTCTACTTGTTTGCAAGTTTGGTCCCACCCTGTGAACATATTAAACCTCTATTACATAATCATTATACATGCTATATATTTGTTTGTTGTAGAGGAAAGTAAATGAGATGAAGCAGTCTTAATTTTGAGAGTGACTGGGTTCAAAGGATAAATTTTTAAAAAATAAGGTAAAACCATTTCTCTCTTCCAGATATAAAATGATGATACATCAAACACTTATATTTAACTCACTAATTAATAAGAGGACCCAGTGGATATTACAAAAGAGTTCAAAAGAGAACTCACACTTGCACACATTTACAATCAGATTAGGAATTCTGACATGAATTGACACAGAGGTGACCAAATTGCTCAGCATCCATAGGGTGATAGCTTGTACCACAGGACACAATTTGCATTCCTTTGGACAGGGATTCTTACCATTTGGTTCCTATAAGCAAACATCTTCTCTCTCCAGACTTATAAAATAGCCTAGTCAAAAGATAAAGGCAGATGGTTGCACCAGTCTGCCCACCCACTGAATTTCAAAATCGGTCACAATTTTTTCCTGTATTTCTAAAATCTGGTTGAGCTCTAAATGCCAGGCATGAGCATCCATCGTATTGACCACAGTCTCTCCTTCTAGCCCTCCAGGATGCTGCAGTGTCCCTCCAGAGTCATAAGGAAAGAACTCTTGGTTACCCTGTGGGCTAGAAA
The DNA here is from genome assembly GCA_020662805.1 of Glaucomys volans. Taxonomy (NCBI): domain Eukaryota; kingdom Metazoa; phylum Chordata; class Mammalia; order Rodentia; family Sciuridae; genus Glaucomys; species Glaucomys volans. The sequence goes on along the minus strand of JAJEJO010002223.1, from coordinate 155,919 downwards.
GACAATTCTTCCATATTCCTGTCTGGATTGTCAGTGGACTTTCCTTCCAGGGCTGATGACATTTCCTACTACCAAATGGTGGTTTCTGTTAAATAACATTTATAAGAGCCCAACTGAGCTCCTGAACTACACCCCAAAGACCAAACCAAAATGGAGTCATTGATGCTGAAGCTCCCAACTACCAAGCCAAAACTGAGGTGCTTATCAGATAGTCCAAGAAATCAGGAGAAAGAGAATAGTCACATTTCCTAAATGAGCCAGTTTGAGACAGCATGACAAGGGAGTCCCCTCTGCTTCAAAGGTGATGAAGAAAAGTGCAACTTTGAACCAATTAGACTTTTCTCAGTCCTTTTCTGTCTCTGAAGTCAACTCCTCTGCTCAGCTCATCAAACAGGCTCATGGAAACTTTCCTCCTGTTTTACAGAATGAGGTGTTGCTCAATTCCAGAATTTCAAATAAAGCCAATTATGATCTTTGTTGTTACCTTGTCTTTTGACACTTTGCTTTGTGAAACCTTACATGTCCCTTTATTGAATGGCAAAAACAGAGCTCAAAGGCAGTTGAAATAATTCCCCTAAGTCAGTAAAAATTGTCAGGCCCACTCCTTCCGTCTCTTCACACCCCTTGGTTCGTGACCTGCTCCTGGTGGCTGCCAGGCAGGTCTTTACCCACACAAGCCTGCCCTCCTGGGCCTGTCTGCTCCCACCTCCACACCAGGCTTGTTGGGAGAGTTTGATTCGCTGTGTGTGTCCCTCAGTGGCAGGCTCTGCAGTCACGTGCTCTGGGGCTGCCTTCTGTCTGATCCAGCCTGCCTGACCCCTGGGGAACCCCAGCCAGGTCCATCTGTGATTCTGCTCCCCTGAGTTGAATGGATCCCTCCAGAAATACTCTTGAGCTGGTGGGTGCTTGAGGTAGCTCCTGGCTGGGGTAAAATTGTAATTAGTTGTTTGAAACAAAGAGAAATAGACTATAGATCCCAAATGAACATCTTGTTCATATTAAAAGTCAGAACTTCTCTGAGCTAGAAACTGGGGTCTAGATGGAGACCAGAGGGCTCCTGGTGCCTGAGGCTGAGTACAGAGCTCAGAAGAGCTGTGTTCCTGCTTTCGAGAATGTTGCTGGGAAGGCAGAGGGGTTCTGTGTGAGTCTGGGTTATCCAGAAAAACAGGATCAATAGAATGTGGACATGGAGAGGAGGAGAAATCTCCTTTAAGGAATTGACTCACAAAATGATGAGTGCCTGCAGGATGGGACAGCAGGCTGGAGACGCAGGAGAGGTTATATTGCTGTTCACTCAGTTCACTCTTACTTGGGGAGGGGTCAGCCTTTGTTCTATTCAGGCCTTCAACCGACTGGAAGGCTCACCCATATTACCAAGGGCAATCTGCTTTTCTCAAAGTCCATAGATCTGAATGTGGAACTCATCTCAAAACATCTCCACAGAAACCTCCAGAATGTTTGATCTGGGCACCTTGACCCAGCCAAGTTGGCACAGGAAATTACCAGTCACACATTCCCAGGACCTAGCTGGGGTTCTAGGATCCAGTGGGTTGGGGTCTAGAGCTTTCAGCTTAGTCTCTGCTGAAGAACAAAGCTGGTGCTGGGAAAAGGAAAACATGGCTTCCGAGTGGCCAAACAGGACAACCAGCCAAGCCTGTTGCTCAGTTGTCCAGCTCTAACTTCCCTCTCCTACTCCCTAGAGAGGCCTTGCCACCAGTCCTCCCTTCCAGCTTCTCAAGTCCTTTTTATTGAGTTGCCTAAATGAGCCAGTTCAGTGTGACCTTTCAGTCAGACTACCCTGTGGGTTGTTTCCTCCATTGTCGGCTTCAGCGAGGGAGCCTGGAACTCCTTCTTTTAGTTCCTGAGTGCCTTGTGGCTCTTCATGGTTTTGCAGAGTTCACCTGTGGTTGCAGGGGAGGGAACTAGGACCAGGCAGACTACTCTGCAGAGTCAGGGAGGACCCAGCCTGACCTGGGGCTGCTGGGAGGCACTGAACATAAGGGGGTTCAAGTGGTATTTAGCCCCACTGGGACTCTCAGCTCCTCTTTCTCTCAGTCAGGAACTTTGGCCCCTGGGTAGAAGGTTGAATGGTGTCCCCCCACCAAAAGATCTGTGCACACCCAAATCCCTGAGAATATGACCTTATGTAGAAAGAGGGGCTCCTGGGGCATAATTACATTAAGAATCTCAAGATCATCATGCTTATCAGGGTGGTTCCTAAATCCAAAGACAAGCTTCCTTGTGAGAGAAGGCAGGGGACACAAGGAAGAGGAGAAAGCATGGGAAGAGGGAGATGGAGACTGTGGCTGTGATGCCTGGAGTCGCCAGAAGCTGGATGAGGCAAGGAAGGATTTTCCCCAAAACCTTAGACACCTTTGATTTCAGACTCCTGGGCTTCAAAAGTGGGAGAGAATAAATTTTTGTGGCTTTAAACCACCAAGATCATGGTAATATGTTGCAGCAGTCCCAGAAAACTAATGCCCTTTGAACTTATCTGAGGCACTACAGATCCAGGCTCTTTGAAAGTAACAACATAAACACTATCAAATTGCCTGATGGGAGGCAAATATAGTGCCCTGCTATATAGAAACTGTATACAGAGAGCAGCCACATATATATGCAAGCTCTACAGGGCTGTAATAACACAAAGAGGCTGTGTATGTTAATTCATTCCCTGAACAGGTCTCTATTGAGCACCAACCAAGTTCTAGGCATCGAGTTCGCTGCTGATTATACAATGACAATCCAAACATCCTGGGGAGGATGTAGTTTCAAAGCTGATATCCTTGACATCACTTGGTCCAAGCCACCCCTTATCAATGAATAAACCATTCAGTGATGAGATTCCTGTGCACAATGCAATGTACCTGAACCAGTCTGATCCAGGACCATTTATTCCTCAGTCCTTGATGGACCTGGTCCAGCCTTTTGCTCCAGTTTGCAAGACTTTGATCCAGGGTACACCTTGCTATCCTGGCTCCCTGAATCCTCTCCAACCTCACCTCTCTGGTCCCCCAGCCACATCTTTTCTTTCCTGGTCCAGCTACCAATAAGTTCCATTGAACTGAACATCCCAGCTTGGAGTCACACTGCCTGAGTTTGATCCATAACTCCACCATTTATGAGTTCAGTAAACTTAGAAAAGTGTTTACTATTTCTTAGCCTTGGTTTCTTCATCTACCAAATAGAGATAGTAGTGCCTGCCTTATAGGGTTCTTCAATGGATTAAATCAGACAATGTTGAGTTTCTAGTCAGTAAGTAGCAGATATTATTTTTACAGTACTCGCACCTTCCTTAGTTGTCCTCTCTCTCCCTCCAGGAGGCCTGGGGTCCTCTGGTCTAACCTGGGAAGTTGTGGTTTTTCATATGAAGACACCTTGCAGAATGTGTAAGTGCAACTGAACTTGAGCCAACTGAATCAAACAGCAATGAGAAGAACAGCCTTGGAGGGAAGGCACCACAGCAAGAGGCAGTGGGGCTTCTAGCTTCACTCAGCCATAGGCCTGCCTGGATGTTCAAGGTAAGGAAAAGGCAGCAGCAAAGAGAAAGTTGGAATCCTTGACCCTGCCTCCCTCTCTCTCAGAAATACTTTGGTGTAAGCAATGGTGGACTATGAGAACTAGCTATGTGCCACATGGCAGCCCTTTCATGTATCCTGATTCTGATTCTCCTGCATATTGAAAACCAACAAGGATTGGGGCTTTTAGATGCTGCTCATTTTCCCCTCCCCAAGTCCCAAGTTTTAAACTCATTAAAAATGACATTTTGTACTCAAATACTTGTACTGCACATTCATAGCAGCACTATTTGTGATAGTCCAAAGATGGATACAACCCCAATATCCATCAGCACATGAATGAATAAACAAATTGTGGTATGTCCATAAGTGGAATAATATTCAGCCATAAAAAGGAATGAAGTGCTGATACAAGGTATAGCTTGGATGAACCTCAAAAACATTATGTTTAGTCAAAATGCAATCTATAAAAATAGAAATAAATAAATTTCTTTTAAAAACCATATGTAAGCTCATATATTATTTGATTTCATTTATGAAATAACCAAAAGAGTAAATCCATAGAAAAAAAAAAGAATCCATAGAGATGAAAAGCAGATTGATGGTTGCCAAGAGCCACAGGGAGAGGAGAATAAGAAACAACAGCTTAATGGACACAGGATTTCCTTTTGGGGTAATGGAAATATTTTAGAACTAGATAGAGGTGGTAGTTGCATAACATTGTGAATGTACTAAATGCCACTGAATTGTTCACTTTAAATGATTAATTTTTTGTTATATGAATTTCATCTCAACTTTTTTAAAAAATGCTACTTATGCCTCTAACATTTAAACAATTCAGAGCCCAGAAACCATCTCTTCTCCATAAGTCTGGTGCTGAGAGCTTTGCTTATTGCCCAGGGAAAAGAAAGAGACTGCAAATTTGGAGCCAATGCAATGACTCATCCTTTAATGAGGATTATTTTGAAAAGAGGCAACCAAAAAGCCAGGTCAGGCCATCTGCAAGAGATGTATTTAATTTCAAAAGCAATTTGTTCTAAGTTATGGTATCTTTTATGCATTCAATTCCAGAAATATTAGTGTTTTCTAATACCTCCCCCACACCAACTGTAAGATCTCACAGCAGCTTTCTGGATTTGCAGCAAGCCCCTGATTCCTTCTGAACATGTTTGGCCAAAGTCTTGAGTGTCCCTACCTGACATATGGAGAAAAAATTGTTCTGCCCACTGCTGTACCCATTCTCTAAAAGGTCTTCCCAAATGACATTCCCTGTAGCAGTCATGCAAATGTGCAGATAAGGTAAAGTTACATTTGGAGGAACTATTTCTACTTCAGATGGACAAATGCCAGAATCTTCAATTCAGTGCTATGGGTGCCTGAGAGCAAATAACTCCCCTGTGCCTTTCAGATGGAATCTTCCTCTTGCTTCTCTCTCAGTCTGGTAGTCCAGGGCTGGTAGGGCAGTTTGTCAGTGTTGGGAATCTAGATTCTTCCACATTGTTTCTCTCCTCCCCCTAGGATCTTGTACTTATCCATATAATCCAGGAAGATTCAACAACATGTCCACGGTCTGGCCTGCAGGAAAAGGAAAAGAGCAAAAGTGGAGGACAAATCCATTTCCTTTTAAATACATGAACCTGGGAATTTCACATAACGCTTCTGCTGATATCCCATTAGCCAGAATCTAGTTGCACCATCATGCCTAGCTGCAAGGGAGGCTGGCCACATGCCCAGCTTAAACTTCTATGACTTAAAAACAATGGAGAGAATGGTCATTGGGAAATTCAGCTGTGACTCAGCCCCACTAGCCATCTTGGCATTGCTTCTCTCACCAAGGTTCCCATCACTGTCATTCAAAATGGTGGGTCAGTGCCCCACCTCTAAGCTCTTCCCCAACAGGGAAAGTTCTATCTACTTCTCCACACCTGTGCTGCCTTCACTATCCCCTCAGGTCACATGTCTTTCCTGACAACTACAGCCTATAAAGATTTCTCACAGTGTTCCCGGACATTTGTTTTCATGATGCATCCTACAGTTTTTCAGACCTAAACCGTAGACTTCTCAAGAATAGGGCCCTTATTGTGTATTTTTCTTGTATCTCCTGGATCTCTAGTGCTGAACACAAATATACATTTAACAATTATACTCTGAAATTAACTGAATTTTATCAGCAGAGTATGCTGAATAATTTAGGACAATATTCTTTAATTATGGTATTTTTCACCAGAATGGTCTTAATTAATATTTCCTAACATACACGCACACATACACACGCACACACACAATTTCCCAATTCAAGAAACAGGCTTTATTCCTTAGGTTTTTTTTTTTTTTTTTTCAATTGTTTACTGAGCAACTTTACATCAATATTACCTGCACTATTTTCAAAATTAAGCAGGAAAAATATAACCTAAGCATTTAACTGAGGACCTGGTACACAACCAGTACTAAAAAAATGTTCAGAGAAAATAGTCAAGGGTAAAGTATAAGCATAAACTGAATCATAGCATTTAAAAATTACTATCATAGGAAGAGCAAAGATTCTGGTATTAGATTTTGTGGTTGAACTTTGGTTCTTTGACTTACTCTTCACAGGGTTGCAGAGTATGAGTTGAATTGACTAATGTGTGCTTGCCTTTATCTACTCTCTCTCTCAGTTCCATGTGTACTCTCTGTACTGCAATTGGTGACACTGGGGCCTTGGAGGCTGAAAATTACAAATTCCCTGGCAAAGCAATTTCCAGTTCTGGTCTGAAATTGGCAGGTACAACTGGAAGACTGGAAGGCAGGAGAGAGGAAAGGACTCTCTCCCTTCTTGCACCTTGTTTCAGACAACTACAATTTTAGCATCTTTTGATATTTCTAGCCTCAGAGTCAAGCCACTCTCCTATCACCAGCCACATAATGCCCCACTGGCGGTCCCAGTACCAGATACCTGATGGCCTTGCAGCAGTTCAGCTTCTAAGATGGCCCTTCCTCTGCACTCCCAGGTTCTTATTATACCTCTTTACTTCTGTCCCTCCAGTACTAAGATTGTTCCTGTATTTACTAATTTCACTTCTCCCTTTTGGATGTTTCAATACCTGTGAAATCTATACATGGTATTAAATACCCTCAGTTGAAATACCTAGCATGATTTCAAATTTTTCTGATTGGATTTTGAATGATATGGAATGCAATGTGCTAAGTGCATTTAGACTGCCCCCAAAATATTAATTCTTCCCTAGGTGAATCTACTCTGTTGTGTTGAAGAAGAATATATAATGCAAGTAAAAATATAGCAATTTTATTTTTTAAATTACAGTTTCCTTTCAACAGTCTTATGCATTCTCCATAGGCTCCATATTCCAGAGACACTGGCTTGAGGCATTAATCATAAATCAGAATCAACAGTGAAATCCTCAAATATGGGGAAGATGTTCATATTCATCAAGGACCTAAATTTCAAGGGATTAAGTCCAACTTAGGTGCCTTTTCCATAAGTTCTCCATGATATTATCATTTGTGCTACAGTCTGAATATGTCTGATTTAGATATTCAGACATAGTACATTAGAGAGTAGGATTTCTTAATGCCTCACAGGCAGTACAATGTTACTTGCTTATTGGTATATCAATAAATGCTGTTTGATAATC
>JAJEJO010002223.1:120590-148756 GCA_020662805.1 Glaucomys volans | reverse complement strand
CAATGTTACTTGCTTATTGGTATATCAATAAATGCTGTTTGATAATCAATGTTACTTGCTTATTGGTATATCAATAAATGCTGTTTGGTAATGATGTTGACACTTTATCCCAGTTGCCAGTTAAATAGTCCCTTGTTTCAGTGATATCAAGTTCAGACCAAACTTGAACTGGCTGCCTACTGTGGTACTAGATATTTCCTAGCTCTATTGCAAAAGTACAGGGTAGAGCAAACTCCCATGAATGAGAAATGGCAGAAACAATGATTGGTCTATTAATATTAGGGAATATACCAATACCAGCCACCACCCAGGGAAAATTAAAACCTCATCATGGGGACACCAGAGGGAAGACAAAAAAGAGATGCCACAAACCCTCATCATGGCATCTGTCCTCCTGGCTACCTTTTCTCTTTTCATTATTCATTCTACCCTGAGATAATTGGAGTAAAACCTAAGACCCTTAACAATATTGCTCATTTCATCCCCTGATTCTCTCACTCAAGCCCCACACCAATGCTCCTAGATCCCACACAGAGCTCACAAACATTGAAGGAGTCTTGGTCTTCAGGGGAGAATCAAGTCACTAGGTTATCATGAAGTCCTGTCCTCTGCAGTTACTGTTTTACCAAATGAAACCCAGTCTCATTGGTGGGCTTCCAAGTTCCATCTCAACTGAGAAATCCAGGACAGCCAGCAAAGCACAAGGAAACAAAGTGCAAAGTGCCAGGAGGGGTTAGTGTGACATGCTGGGTAACTGAAAATAGTAAGATTGACCTTATTTGTTATTTGAATAAATAAATCAGAGCTTACACATCCAAGTGGTACTCCTTTTTTCCAACCATGCTGCCATGGCTCACAACATTTACAAATTGTCCCTAGAGCCTGTTACAGATTTTTCAAAAAATTCTCCATGGCCTCAAATACTCCTCCATGAGTGAATTTGTTTGTTTATTTTTTTGAAACAACTAAAATCATTTGAAAGTAAATCTGACTGCCAAGTACATGTTGGAGCTGGGAACACCACTATTTGGTCAAACCACTGTAACTAAAGGAAACCAGAAGTGGAAAAGAGTATATTGACACTTTATCCAAATTACCAGTTAAATAGTCCTTTGTTTCAGTGACATCAAGTTCAGAGCAACATTGAGCTGATTTGCCTACCATGGTACTAGATATTTCTTAGCTCCATTAAGATGTAAAGCGTAGAGTAAACTTCCATGGATGAGAAATGTTGTAAATACAGTTTTCAAAGAGGAATTGCAAACACTGGAAAAGTTTGGAAGAAGTTATGGTTTTCCAAGATGACTGTTTTAAAATAAAGATTTCATTCTGCATGAATAGATCAAATATGTGTTTTTTGCTTAAATTGGTGTCACTCTAGAATGTTATATTCACAGAAGTTGTTCTCAGTTCTTTCTCCACTTATGAACCTCATCTGTCCTCCTTACCTCTCGTGATCAAAAGCCATGAGATTATCTGAAAAAATCATGGATTTGGGGAAAAGATTGGTCTGCAAATCTGTACCTCAACTACTTACTCTCTCTTATGTTGAGCAAGTTGCCTAAACTTGCTGAGCTTTGGTTTTCTTATCTGTATAATAAGAATGATACATAACAGTCATGCATCACTTAACGGTGGGGTTGCAAAATGAGAAATTCTGCATTAGGTGATTTTGTTGTTGCATGAACATCACTGGGAATTGCATTCTGCATATCCCAGATAATAGAAGTTTTCAAGAACCAACTTTTCCCCCAAATTGTAATTATACAATATACTATCCACCTCTCTTCTTGTCAAAGAAAATGATATGATTTATCCTTTCATAGCACAGGATCATCCTCAAGAACATCTGATGCAGTATGGAGGGGTGGCTCAGGCTAGAACCACCTTTGTCTTTTCTGCCTTCTTCTTCCTTGACATCAGGCATTATCTGGATATAATGGTCTTGAGATAGAACACATTCACCAATCTTGGGAACAGATAGACATTACAAAATCACCAATGTTCATGATGACAGTGATCACATTCTATGTAGAGACATGGGTTCTTTGGTGGGCAGACCTGGAGGGACACTGTATTTCAGCCATGTAACCTAGAATAACTTCCTATTCTGAATCTCAGCCTCTTCACTGGTTCAGCGGGATAAAAGCAATACTTTACTTGTAGGGGAAAATAGATGTCAAATGCTTAGCATGCCATTGGCAGAGAGCAAATGCTCAATAAACATCACCTACTATTATAATTGTTATTATTATTATCACTAGCAAACCAAGTCTCCAGGAATCTTCAACTTCCTCTTCACAATACTCATAAACACCCCCGTCTTGTGAGTTTTTGCTTCCACCTGTTCAACAAGGCTGATAGAAAGCCTCACCTACTTTTCCTCCCATTATCTGATGGACTCTCAGAGAATTCGAGCTGAAGGAGAACTTGGAATCATCCTGCCAAAAGCCAATCCAACCATTCTCATGAAGGTCAAGTTTCTCAAATAGCCCAAAGGCCACTTGGAATGGCCTTATCTGTACCTCTGTGAGCCACGCAAGCAGGGACACCAAAAGCAGGAATGGGTTCTATGGACCAAATACCTCTGGTCGTCAGGCCTTCACTGGTGATTCTTGGTGGCAAAAGGGCAGGTGCTGCAAGCCCCCGAGCCTCTCATCTGGCACCTTTCACAGCAGTAAATAGAAACGTGAACAGAGTAATGGTGGCTGCATGAATCTGAAGAGGATGCAGGAGACTGTGCCGCTCTCTAAGTGGTTATTTTCTATCTTGTGTATCCTGTAGGGGGTTAATTAACATCCCCAATGGCATACTATTCTGGCTGTGTCACCTCTAGGGGATATAATTTAAGGTCACTCTGAAGTTAAGTGAAGACAACAACAGCAGCTGCAGCCTTTGTTGTATCCAGATTGGGAGCTGCGGAGCCAGCCCCAGCCCTGCACTTCGTGATGTGCAGGCACCGTTAGTAAACCAACAATGGGCAATTGAACCAGTGGACCAGAGCGTTACTGAGCATGTGCCACTGAGCTAGGGCTCCAGGGTTGTGTCATCATGCTGACACAAACTGCTCCCAGGGACTCACTGCCTCCAAATGACATTCCCAAGTCTCAAGATGAAAGCCAGGTTGGGGACTATGATAATTTTTCACTTTTTATGTCTCCAGACCCCTTTTCCCTATTTACATATCTGCAGTTGTAATTCAGTTTATAGTGGCACTTTGCAATAAGTTGAAAGTATATCAAATTTTGACAAAGCAAGTCATATTTTAAATGTGCTGGGTAAATTTGAAATTATGTTGGTTCTCTATCTCCATGTAACAAATTATCCCAAAACACAGTGGATTAAGCAGTGCTGGATGTTCATTATCCTCACAATGCCTGTGGGTCAGGGGTCAGGACTGTGTTAGCTGGCAGTTCTGGTTTGGGGACTCTCAGGAGGTTACAGCTAAGACATCATCAAGGGCTATGGCATCTAGAGGACCTGCTCCCATAGAGGCTCACTCACGTGGCTGTCAGGTTGTGCTCCCCCTGTGGACCTCTTGGTCCACTTGGATATCCTCACAGCAAGGCAGCTGACAACCGCCAAAGCGCCAGGGACTGGCAGAATTTGAAGATCTCTGCAACGTGAAAGGGAGGAAATTGGAAGAAGATTTTGCAGACTGGGTGTGGCCCACAGGAGCCAGCACACTGCTGGACATGTAGTACTTCAGGGAACCCTTGCTGGTGCTGATTGGGCTGTTCTGTGGGGTAGGTTCCAGGGTGGGGATAAGTTATACAGCACCCAGTTCTAATTCAGCCATCCAGGCACAGCTGAAGAGACTCCAAAGCAGGTGGAAGCAGGGCAGTGTTTGTGTGTGTGAACCCTATTCAAGGGATAGTTATTGACTTAGAGTGTGGGAAATAAGACCATTGGGACAAAGACCATGGCTCAGTGTCCCACACAGTGACCCAATGGAGAGAGCCCCCAATCCAAGGAAAGAGAGAGTAGAAGCTGCATAGACTTTCCAGACATTGGCTGCAGGGTTCAAGGAGGGTCTTTGTGTGTGGCAAGAGATGACGACCTGCTGTGCTCAGTTGGCCCAGAGGACTTTTGCAGAAGGTGGCAGTGATGCAAGAATGAATGAGAAGCTTTGCCCTTCTTGCTGGAAGCCTCCAGGGCCTCCCATGAGAACAGCAGCCATCGCTCAGATGACTGATGGGGACATGAAGAAGTGTCCTGGGTGGCAGAGCAATCCTATGCCACTGTCTGAAGTCTGTGGAGGCCTCTTCCTCAGAGGGCAATGTCACCTTATGGTTACTAGGCAGAAGGCTGGGTTGGGGTAGACATGTTCAGGTTTATGCCCTGGTTATGCCATTGATGAGTTATGTCTTAGAGAAGGCCCTTATTCTCTCTTTAGCCTTAGTTTCCTCACCTGTCAAAGAGAAGAACAATATCTACTTCACAGAGCTGGCACTTTAGGTAGAGGGGAATGAAGGGAGGGGAGGGGGTATGGGGATAGGAAGGGTAGTAGAATGAATCAGACACTGTAACCTATATACATACATAACTATATGACCAGTGGGATTCTACATCACGCACAACCTGAAGAATGAGAAATCATCCTCCATCTATGAATGATGTATCAAAGTGCATTGTATAGTTCTGTATAATTAATTAGAACAAATAAGAAAAAGAAGACAAAGAAGGTAACTGAGATAAATACTCAACACAGTCCCTGGCCTCTAGGAAAACAGTCAGCAAATAGTTGCTATTTTTATTGTTACTATTTTTACAAATGTTGTGGGCAGCTGCTACCAGGCTTTGTTTGGTTTTGTCGCCCAGCATTTCTTCTTTGGATAAACTGGCCCCCCCACCCCGCCCACAGGGTTCTGGTATTCTGCTAATCCAAGGACCAGGACTGTTCCTGACAGGGAAGAGGCAAGTGACCAAGCCCAGCCAATTGACATTCTCTCCCAGGGATTGGAAGCCTAAACACAGACACACAGGAAGTTAGTTCACGCTGAGTCATCCTGTGGCAGGGAATTCCACCACGACTTCCCGGAGGTGTTCCTGCTGCCTCTCCCCCAGGGTCTGATCCAACTCACTTTTTCAATGTCTGAGCATGGCCCGGATCCCCCTTCTGGGCCCCTCATGAGCTTCGATGACTCAGGGTCATTTTTTTGTTTTATTTTTTGCAGTCAAGTATCCCCACCTGACAAAACCTCTAAGGGACCCAGTACCTCTACAGAGATGGTCACCTGGGTAGGAGTGAGGGGACACAGATGCTGGAGAAAAGAATGTGACCCTTTCACTTCCTTCTTTCTCCACATCAGGATATCAGGGCAGCATCTCTGCTGCTAATTTTTTTTTTTTAATCATGGTAATACATGTATTTAATTGTGTCAAGTAGTTAATAAATTTGGGTATGTTTGTACCATCTGGAAAAGATGAAGCTGAGCCTATATCTGAGGATATATTCTAAATTGATCAAAGATCTAAAGATACAAAATCTTAAAGTCACTAGAAGAAAACATGAAAAATAAATGGATTATATTCCATCTATAATTTTTGAGTGGGGAGAATCTAATTATAATCCCAGAATCTATAAAATAAAATATTTATAAATATTACTACATATGATCAAAAACAGTAGAATAGTAAGGACAAAAAAACTTCCCCCAACCCCCGAAATTGTAACATGAACAATTATTTTTCCTAAAATGTAAAGAGCTCTTACAAATCAACAAGAAAAATGTCAACAACTAGTAGGAATGTGGGGAAAAAGAAAAATCAGAGTCTCAAGAAAAAGAAAAATAAGTGGCTCTTATATATGTAAGAGATTCTTAACTTTACTCATAATAACTTTCTGTGAGATTTCACCAACTTCTTTTTTATTTTGTGTGTCTTGTTTTTATTGTTTTGTTTTTGTTTTGTTGTGTTTTTTGAGACAGGTTCTCTGTGTAGCCAAGCTGGTCTTGAACTCAGTTTTCCTGCTTCAGTCTTCCAAGTCAGCTGGGATTCCAGGTGTAGACTACCCCACCAACTTTAATTTCTAGCCTTTTGAATGTTATTGTTTCTATTATTGTACTTTTGATTTTCTAAGAGCTCTTTTTTGTCTGATTTTTACAGGATCCTGCTTAAATTTCATAAATTGATGGTCCTTTTGATCTTTTCCTGCTTTCTCTAAGTTCTTTCTTGTTTGACAGACAGAGTGTCTGTCTTGCAGGCAATCAATTTGTCAGTCTCCAACCATTCTTAAATGTCTTCCAATTCCTAAATGCAGTCTCTCCTGGAGTTTTCAAATTGTTAAGTTTTGAAAATAATTGTAAAAGTAATACATGAATGCGTTCTCATTGCCAAAGATTCAAACAATAGGAAAGTATACTGCGAAAAATGTAAAAGTCCCCACTCACTCCCACTCCTGTTCCCAAAGTAACCACTGGCATCAGTTTGGTGTACCAAGAGGACATTCCATCACACAGACCAATTCCTCCCCATTTAGTGCTAAGGCTTTTGTGTGTGTGTCTGGTTTGGGTTTAATTTGTTCATCTGAGCTATGAGAGTTATTTAATATTTGAATTAATTACCCAATGTTTGAATATTAGATAACATTCAAATCCAGATTCCTAAATTCTCTAAAAAAGGGGGTGGGGTTGCAGGCAGGGAGGGATGCCTGACAACGCAGGGTCATATACCCATATCATGAAAGAGTATTTTTTTCTTCAATTCTCCTGGTCCCCAATTGACGTATGCTTGCTTATATTACTTGCCTGGGTCCTGTAAGTGTTGGAGTGGGTAACCTCCAGATTAAGGTGTTGGTGGTGTGTGCCCTGGAAATTGAAATACATCCATCTTTCATCAGCTTAGTCTACCAGGTCATAGGAAGGTCTTCAGACAGAAGCACAGTAAGAGGGAAGGCCTGCCTTCCAAATGACAGAGAACAGTGGGCTGGGGTAGATTGGCACGTGGATCAGTGAGGTGGACCTAGAAAACAGGATGACCTCACTGGCTATAGACAAAAAACTGATCCCTGACTTCCCTGAGCGCTATTACTTCCACTGAAGTCCTCAAGATAGATCCTGCAACGGCAAAACACGCTTTCTGACTCCTGAGTGGTAGGGCAGGTAGAAGGGCAATTGAAGTAGGAAATGCTAGAGACGTTGACCTGCTACCGGGAGTGGATGCTCAGTGTGAGCTGTCTGTTACCATGGCTACTCATCATGAATGGCTGCCACTAGCCCTCACATTGCTGATTACCAAGGTTGACTCATCACCATTTTCTCTACAGTCCGGGACACAACCCATTGTGGCCATCTGTCCCTAAGCAACATCCCTCATGCATCAAGGCAAGTGGATGTGGGGTACATGTAGCTTTGATCATATAGCTTTGATCTCACTGTAGAAGTCTTCTATCTTATTTAACTGGCAAATGGCCACAAAGTCACTTATCCAAGGCAAATTGTGATTTAATTCCAGATGAATGCTGAAGAACACTGATATTATAAACCAAAAAGATTAGGGCATATCTGGTAAAATCATTTCTGTGGTCAGGTCCTTAGTTTTAAGAATGTATTATGTATTTTTCAGAGGAAGAGAACATCACTGGCCCATTTTAACTTGCTAGCATACAGATAAATTTTAGTGTCCTTGTTTCAAATCTTCCTTTTAGTGCCTGAGATGGCTTGGGGAAAAGGCAGTTGGCCAGAGTTCACCATTTGTTCAAGTGCCTGCAGAACCCAGAGCCCAGGGCTGGCGCCTCTCCTGGTCTCCAGTCCTATAAAGCTCTCCAGGGACACTTTTCACAGAAGACCAGTGTGACCCCTTGTTTTGGCCACAGTCTTTTCCTTACCCCACCTCCAACCTTTCTCCCCTTTTCTTGCCAGTCACACTCCCAAGGGCCCTATTACCAGTCCCCTGTTGGCCCTCAGCTCTGAAACCTGTACAGAGATCACAGAAAAAATATTGTGGCCACCATTAAGGTTTGTTTTCTTCCCAAAAAGACACCAGCCTTTCCTCCACTAAATTGCTTCACTAAATTGTACTTGGGCAATAAAAAGATTGTCTTTGAACACACAGTCATCCTGAGCAGAAATAAAGAGACATTTAGTGGGGAATGTAGGGATGGCTCCAGGCTCCTTCCCTGGATATCACTTCAGGAGAAAAAAAAAGGAGAGGAGCGAGGATACAACTGTATGACCCTTCTCTTTCTTTTGTCCTAAATTAGATGTATTCCTGCCTTTACTTTTTTTTTTAAACTTATTTCTCGATACTCCTCATTTTTGTTTATGTTTTATTTTTGCGGTGCCAGGGATTGAACCCAGGGCCTTGTGTTTGTGAGGCAGGCACTTTACCCACTGAGCTACAACCCCAGGCCCTGCCTTTGCTTTTATCTAACATTGCATTCATAATTTCTCTTGTTTGCTTCCATTATTGCATAGAAAAATGGAATTCTGCACCATGATTGAATCTAAATACTAAGATCATTTAAGATCCATTACTCCTGGGACACCCAGCAAAATGTAATAAGTTTCTCCAAATGTGACCTAATTATAACTGTCCTTTTAAGTTTTATTTCCCACCAGGACCAAATGTCTGCAGCTAAAAATAATTCTTGAAACAGGTCCATGTTGCCACAGAACTTTCAGAGTCACTTAAATGTTATCCATCTTCCTTATGTATTTGACTCTTCTATTCCTGTGTGATAAAGGCCAGACGGCCAGGCCAGGAGAGAGAGGAAGCCAGGCCATACTTCATCAGGAACAGGCTGGGCCAATGTCATCATGCCAGGCCACACCCACCATCTGACTAGGCCAGGGGTCAAGGTACCACTTGTTCACTGATGCTTGAAGGAACCAGAGACCCCCTATCATCCATTCCTCAGTCCCTGGTGAAGCCTTGAATGCTCAGTAGTCAGTACTTTGTCCTGCTCTCCCCACACCCCCAAGAACACCAAGCTCCAGTGACTTGAGCTGGGTGCCAGGAAAGCATGGCTGTGGCTCCACATGGTTTCACATGCTCAGGTCTCAGTCCCTCTCCGTCTCCATGCTTCAGAGTGTTCACACTCTCCTTCTAACATCACTTGCAGTAAGTCTCTTTTTAAAGGCAATCCTGCCAGGCGTGGTGGCACACACCTGTAATCCCAGCAGCCCAGGAGGCTGAGGCAGGATCACAAGTTCAAAGCCAGCCTCAGCAAAAGGGAGGTGCTAAGCAACTCAGTGAGACCCTGTCTCTAAATAAAATGCAAAATAGGGCTGGGGATGTGGTTCAGTGGTCAAGTGTCCCTGAGTTCAATCCCCAATAACCCCACTCCCTGCTCAATAAAGGCAATCCTGTTTTTCTAAACGAAAAAGTCTGCTCTGTGATAGGCCAGCATCCCTTGCTTTATTCACCCTGCCTTGGCTAGACCTGGCTTCTAACTGTGCATTTTTTTCTAAGGACGCTTTCAGAAGCTGTTTCCTCTTCAACCTCTCTGTTTAACTCTCTTGAAAAGAGCAAAAGATGAGGGTTCCTCTGATCTAAGGCCACATGCCCTGAAGGTTGTGTTCAGAATCAGAGCTAGGCTTGACTCCCAGCTCCACACCTGTGTGGCCTCCACCAGGTGTGTGGACTTCCCAAGTCTCAGTTTCCTCATCTATGAAAAGGGAATGATAAAGTGACTTCATGAAGTTTGTATAAAGATTAAACTGGAGATAAAGAATTCCAAGCACTTAGCACAAAGACACTGGCATGTGGAAAGCATTCAATAGATGTGAGCTATTATTAGAGTACTGGAATAAATCCCTTCTTCCAGCTAAGATAATGCCATTAGTACAGACAGAAGATGCTATTTCTGCTTGTCAGAGGGTGCCAAAAGAATTCAAGCCAAAGATGGCTACAAACTAAATTACCTGAGTCCT
The DNA here is from genome assembly GCA_020662805.1 of Glaucomys volans. Classification (NCBI taxonomy): domain Eukaryota; kingdom Metazoa; phylum Chordata; class Mammalia; order Rodentia; family Sciuridae; genus Glaucomys; species Glaucomys volans. Next base: position 138,881 of record JAJEJO010002223.1, on the reverse strand, counting down.
CTGAATGTTTTCTCCTCCTGGTTCCAACTCATAAAAGAAGTAAACAGCTAAGAAAAGAGAGGCTACAGACAGGAGTATACCCAGGAGGCCTGATAGGAACCCACCAGCAAACGCAGGCCATTTCCAGCACTTTCTCCAACTTGAAAAGGAGAAGCTGAGTTTGAAAATGAGCAGATACATTTTAAATTTCATTCCAGACATATACATTTATTCTGTGCTAAATTGTACCCTTGAATCCCCACTGAGGGGTGGGAGGAATGAAGGCACCAGTTAACCCATGTTTGAAGCTGGATTTGAAATGCCAAGTCTGATGTCAAGAGCTTTGTAAAATGATATAGACAGTCGCTGAGAGCTCCCTATCCAGCCATGCCAAAAAGCACTGCAGGCTTCTACCCAGAGAGACTAGAAGAAAAGAGGCAAGAAAAGAAGATTGCTGGCCAGAAGCAACAAAGAACAGCCTAGCAAAGATGAAAGCTGAGGGAGCCCTGCTTGGCAATGACGGCAATGGAGACCAGGGTGCTGGGAGAGATCAGGAAGGGACGGGAGAAGCCCAACAGCACATCTGTATCATGCCCAGCTGTTTTATTTCCCTGTGCTAGGTGCTTGAGGTCTGGAGTCAGAGGAGATTCAGTCTCCACACAGCCTCTGGCAGCATTTATAGAACAAACCACAAGAAGATGGTTGGTTGGATTCTTCATGGTAGAGCTTACGTGTAAGACAAATATAATGGAAATGTAAGAACCTCCCACTAATATTAATAAACAGAGAGTAGGTAAATATGTTCTCAAAGGATCCCTGAAAAAAATCATATTCCAACCAATATTATCCTTAAAAATAAGAGGGTCAATATCCCCGTGTTGTGCCGAGAGAAGTCACCTGTCATATTCTTGCCCGGGACTTATGCATAAGTTGATCAAGCCTTGCAGTCTAACCAGAGTCCACTGCTCTAGATGTCAAAGTGGGCTAGTCTCTACCTGCATTGTTCCTCCCACGCCTGTGCGCATAGGGCTTTCAGCCAATCAATATGAAGCCAACGGACCAGGAGCAGATCCAGTGGACTCCACTCGGTCACAAGACCCCAGGCCCACCCCAAAACTCTACAGACAACACCTTGGCAGTCTGTTCTGCAGACCCGGAGTCCTGGCTGTGGCAGCCCAGGAGAGACCCTCAACCAGCACGGATAGAGCTAGTGGTCTCCCCAGATTTCTCACTGCTCCCTCACAGTCTCTCAGAAGGTCCTCAGGGTAGAAATGTACTACTTTACCTTGTTTTACCGGTTTGCCTCCCTCTGCATCTCACTTCCCCCTCCCTCGCTACACCTCTGGGGTCACCTGCTACTTTCCTTCCCATAAAGAACAACCAAAAACCTGGTGACTTAAGACAATTGAAATTCATTTTCCCCTAGTCCTAGAGACCAGAGTCCACAATCAAGGTGTTGGCAGAGCTGTGCTCACTCCCAAGTCTCCAGGGAACTATTCCTCCTTACCTCTTCCACTTTCTGGTGGCTCCAGGTGTCCCCTGGCTTGTAACTGCCTCCCTCTAATCTCTGCCTCCATTTTTACATGGTGGTCTCCACCTGTGTCTTCTCTTCTGTCTCTTCTAAGGAAACTTGATATGGATGTAAGGCCTACGTGGTTGATTCAGGAATATCTCATCTCAAGATCTTTAACTTAATTACACATTAAAAGACTTTTTCCAAATAATGTAACATTCACAGATAGCAGAGGCTAGGATACAAATGTATCTCCTGGGGGGGTCACCATTCAACCTACTACACCTGCCAAACAAACAGCTTCATCCTAAATTCTGGTCCCAGGGTTTGCTTTTAGCAAAACCTAAACAAACCAGATGGCAAATGAACTGCAGGTTATCCAGCCTACACCTCCACTATCTCTCATAGAAAACACACCCCAAAATAGCTCCTAAAGTGTACCAAACTTCAGGCCTGATGTTGCATTCTATCCCCTGGCGTCTAGCACATAGTAAAGGCTCAGAAAAGTATTTGATGAACGAACAGAGTCGCAGCACCAGATTCCTAAATGGAGAAGTAAACCTTCATCCTTTTTCTCAATTTGTGTTTACAGCTTTATTGAGGCCTCACTTGCATACAATAAAATTCATTCCTCATTAAGTGGCCAATGAAATGATTTTTAGCAAATTACTTGTAGAGTGCACATTCAGCACCATAATCCAGTTTTAGGACATTCCCATCACCCCAGAAAATTCCCTCATGCTCATTTGCAATCCCCACTTCCACCCCAGCCCCAGGCAGCCACTGGTCTGCTTTCTGTCTCTATACATTTTTCTTTTCAAGAACTTTAATGCAAATGAAATCATATGATATGTAATCTTTTGCTTCTAGCCTCCTTCCACTGCAAGTTTTTGAGGTTGATCCAGGCTACAGCAACTGTCAGTAGTTGTCCCTTATTGCTGAGTTGCATTGTATGGCTATGCCACATTTTGTTTATCCATTAACAATTGAGGTGCATTTGGCTTAATTCCAGTTTGGGCTACTGGGAATGACCTTGCTATAAACATCCACATACAAACCTGTGTGAGGTCATAGATTTTCATTTCTTTTGAGTAGATACCAAAGAGCAAAATCCAACTTTTTATTTTGAAAATTTTTAAATCTATAATAAAACAGAAAGACTAATACATTATAAATCCTTTACCTCTATTCCTCAGTTGATAATATCTTGCCATATTTGCCTTATCTCTCTATAAGATACTTTTATCAACTATTGAAAAGAAAGTTGCAGACATCACATTACCCCCCAAATATTTCATCCCTCAGGAATAAGGCCTTTCTCCTACATTATCATAACAATGACTTTTTTGAACATTGTTTTGAAGTTTTTCAAAGCTATAGAAAAGTTGAAAGCATGACACACTGAAATGAACCTCATTTTTGCTGTAATTTGTCACATGGCTGCAGCACTCCTTCTTTCTCAGATCCTCTTGTTGCCACTGCTCCTACAATATTTGTGTTGGGCTATTCTTGGGGCACAGCCGTGGAATATTCCTGACTTGTCATCCTCTTACTCCTCCGTTGTTTATTCCCAGAGTTTTCAGCACTGGTTTTGCAAGACTCCAAGGTGCCTCTAGCGTCTTATCCTGAGGGATATTACAAAATTCTCAGAATTTCCCTCCCCTCCATCAGAGCTTGGTTCAGCTGTCAATTTCTCAAAGATCCTTACCCTCCCCATTGCTATTAGAAATTTCTGCCATCTCCTTTCTCTCACCCATATTTCCTATCCCTTACTCTGCTGTTTTTCTTCTCCAAAGAATTGACTACTATCTACATAGGGTACAATTCATGCATTTATTGTATATATCAATTGCTTCCCTCCAATCAAACATCATCTCTCTAAAGACTTAGATGTTCGTCTTTTTGGTTCACAGCTGTATTCCCAGGCCCAAGAATTATGCTTGGCAAATCAGGTTCTCCATAAACACTAGGAGAAGGAATGAACAAATGTGCATCTATGTATAAGTGGCAAGCACCTTTGACCCCTCAGAGGAAGCAGGGATGGACTGACCCTGAGCTAATCCCTGACCCCAGGAGGTCGGCAGTGGGGGGGGAGGGGGGCTGGGTTTAGCTGTGATTAGCATTCTGAACCCCAGTGGAAGGCTTGGGAAAACTACCATCTCTTTTAAAACTATAAAATGACCCCTCCCCTACTTATGTGGATCAGACGAGAAATTTCCAAATAGGAAGTTTCCCAAAACTTTTCTAAAGAAAGATATTTTTTGCCTCAGAGAACAAGCAAGATCAAGTAACTCTCCAAGGACCTGGATCTGAGCCAGCTCTGATTTCCTGGAGGAGGCAAAGACCACACCTACCATGTCCTTAAAAGGCCCTTCCTGGAAGGCTGCACCTGCTCCCCTGGCAGTTGGCTTGTACCCAGCAGCCCATCCTGCCCCGCTGGTCCAAGGACTGGCATGGCCCAGGGGGCTGCTGGGTAATGTGCTCTGCCTGCTCTTGAGAGCCTGAATTAGGATAGAGAGGGTCCTGCGTTTAGTGGAGTAATACCAACAAGAAGCAGAGGCTCTGAGTCAGAGGGTGTGCTCAATGAGGTGGTGAGCCGGCAGAAGTCATAAGGAGCATGAGGTAGTAAAATCTAGGAGACAGAAGAAAGCCCTTCAAAGAATAGCAGGTGAGTGAAGAATGACACACAAATTCCTCCCCTGAGGTCCCTTGAGCTGCCCCTGGATTCGGGATGACATTTAGTTCTGGTACTTTAGAGAGACCTGGATAGTCTACAAATTCTGTTTTCTGGAAGTTTCCACCACTCTCACTGTTGTGCAATTTTTTCACCACAAATCTCATCACTTAAATTGGATTGAGTGACCCCTTTATTCCTTACAATCCAATGACTCCAAGCAAAATAGGAATATGTGAGAGCTTATTGTGTACAAGGGCCTGTGGGGAAAGACAAAATTCCTGGAGGTGGTCCCTCCCCACCAGGAGCTTACTTGTCTTCACTGATGCTTCCCCCAACAGCATCTCACCCCCTTGTGGTGCTCTACAACCTTGCCATCCCTCATGTGACCCAAAACTCACCCACATGGACATCACCCAGGAGACTGTCAAAGTAGAATCTGCAGCCCCTCCTTGGGCCTGCTCAACCCAAGTCAATCATGAGAACATTAAGGTTTGAGGACCCCCCACCGCCCCCCTCAGCAATAGTCCCAGCTTTTCACTTCCAGATGCCTATCTCTCACTGATTTGATAACCCACATCAATAATTCGATAGCTCTCAACTCTATTGGCAGAAGTCTCGGCCTGTAAAGTACAGGCTTCTCAAAGCTGCTCCGTGGCCTGTCCCTTTCAGATGTCTCTCATTAGATTTTGTTTGCTGTGCTGTTGTAAATGCTTGTCTTTTTTTTTTTTTTTTTTTTTTTTTTTTTTTCCAGAGATTCATCCTGTTTTGGTAAAATCCTGTTGAGTAAATCCCAGGATTAAGAGAATCTGTTCTTCTATCCTGTTCTTTGCAACAGTGGATGATTCCTAATGAGCATTTTAACTGCATTCTTTCAGCATACCGTCATCCTTGAGAAGTGTACTTTCAGGTTCCAGCTTGTTTTCATCTCAAATACTGGAGAAAGAAAAATACCCCATCAGGAGATGAAACACTAAGAAAGAAAATGCAACTGTTTTTCCAGGAGGGATTCAGTTTCAGGCTCAGTAACCGTATGCTCTCACGGCGCCCACCATGTGGGTCAGTTGCTGGTGCCTTCAGGATCAGTCAAGCCCACCTGCATTCATAAGCCTGCCCTGAGGTCCTCAGAAGGAGATCTGGAATAAGAGGAAGACTCTGGTTCACCTCCCTCTGATTTTTTCCTTCTTAGCCTCCCTTCTTCTCCCCCTCCCTCTTCCACGTTTATGACCTTTATTCATATTTCTCTCCTTGCAATAGGACAAATTGAGGGCTGACAATGGGCCACATTCTGCTGGGTCCTAGAGATGCAGATGCAGCCATAAAAAAGACACGCACAGAATCATACAAGGAGACCAACACAGGACCCAACTCAGGGCATTTATATCCTAGTAGGGGGAATTGGAAAATCAATCATCAACTGAATCTCTTCAGTTATTAAGAACTATGTAGGTGAATTGCAGGGTAATAGCAGTGTGTATAATAGAGGTTTCCATGACAAAATAACGTCAAGGCCCAAAGGGTGAGTAATGGTGAGCCAGACAAACAAAGGTGGGAGTTAGCTCCCTGCTCCCCACCTGGCCTCTTCCCCAGTCCAGCCAGCCCAGCTCCTGGATGTGCCCCTGCTCTGACTTGGCACCTCCTGCTGTTGACTCCATCCTGACCTTGCCCAATGCCTCACAGTGCTGACAGCTCACAGCCAGGACTTGGAGACTTGCCTCTGTTCTTGTCTCTGTCTGACCTTGGCCTGAGCCATTTTCCGCCCCATTTCTCCCATATTGGTGCTGACAGCCCACAGGGTCCCCACCCAGCTGGGTGGCAAGAGACGTGATGGTATCACTTTCCTGTCGGTTTATTAGAAAGCATTTTCTTTCCCAGCAGAATTATGTTTGCTCTGGGGGCTGAGACAATCATTCAGTTCCATGCAGGGTTTATGTTCATGGGGTGGCCAGTGCTTGCACAGGGACAATTCATTTTGAACACAGCTGCATCTTCTCATTGCCAAAAACCCTGCCACGTCTCAGTGACACGGCCAGCAGGACCATTCTTGCTGGGTCAGGGCAGGTTGCATCTTGCCGATGCCCTCATCCTGGCTGACTGAAGACTTCAGTGAGTGACGTCTCCCCCAGCCTTCTCTCCAGGTTGTACAGGGAGCTCCTGGTTTCTTCTCTCACTGTGAATAAAGTTGGTTGCTTTGCTAACTGGACTATGGCTTCTTTTTTCAAAGACTCGCAGGCATATCTTGGGGCTTCTGTTTGTGAACAGGTGCTGCAGGAAGTACGACTCATTTGTTTATTGGGCTGTTAGCCTGTGTTTTGAAAAACAATTTGAAAAGGAAAAATGGCCTGTGCAAAGCCTTTTGCTTTTCCCATCAGCCCTGTGCTGTGAACAACTGTTCTTACCTTTAGTTTACAGACTCCCCATCTGGTTAGGTACTTTGATTTATGTTGGCCATGATCCAGAATGGCTGATTTGGTTTATTTTAAGGAGTTTTATTTTAAGAAACTTTTGACATTTAAGAATTTAATTGGAACAATCTGTACCCAGAAATTTTTTAATGCAGTCTAGGATTAAAAGATGTTCTTCAGAGTATGTAAAGTTTCAGAAAAGGAGCAGAGAAGCAGGGCTTTCCATCCTGGCTAGTTTTTGTGCTTCAGGAGTTTGTGGCTGGAACATTTGTTTGTGCTGAGACTGGATAGAATGGCTATTTCTCAAATAGATTTCTCTGACCTCGAAACCATTCCTTAGGCTCTGCTAGGATGGACTATATTCTATAGGCCAGTCACAGAAAGAAGGGTATGTTGTCCCACCTTCCTCTTAGCTATCATCAGGTTCTCAGGCTACACTGGGAAAGATTACAAAAATCGGCCTCATTCCCTTGATCAAAGGCCAAGTTTTCCCAGTTCTGAGAGCCAGGAAGAGACCAGATTGGCTCAGAGATCCCCCAACCCTATGAATGGAAATCAAAGCTGAAATTTTGAGAGTCTGTTGAGGTTTGAGACTCCCAAGAAGCCCCAGTATCTAGAGACTGGCCTGTATCTCTATGGTCTGCTGAATTCTTAGTAGTTTTAGTGAGTTGAAGCTGAGCCAGGATCCCTGAGATGCCTGCAGATTGCCCAGGCTCTAAGAGGGGAACAAGAAAGGGAGAAGCCCAGGCCCTAAAGCCCAGTGGATTATAAGAAATGGAAAATAGGCTCATGCTTACCTAACCGTGGATGCTGACTTGCAAACCATGCACCTAGTCTCAGCTTTTCTCTCAAATTCCACCTTTGCTGCCACCAATTGCCACATGTGTGTACAACCAACATGCTGGTTCAGCACATCTGCCCTGAATTCTTCTCCACCGTCTTCGGACAGTGCTCCCATCCTCCATCCTCCCAGGTACCATCTTGGAATCACTGTTCACTTCACCTTACTACCATAAGCACAATTGCATGTTCTTCGTCAAGTTTCTTCTCCTCACTAGTTCTATCACATCATCTATTTATTTTTAAAAAAATACCTACCCTGTAGTGCTTTTGTAGAAAGCCCTGAATGTTAGTAGTTTGAACTCTATTTGAGAAGTAAATTGGGGAAAAAAAGAATATCGATTTTTTTTTTTTAACACCAACTATGTGTCAGGCTCTATTAGACATTCACATGGAAGGTTTAGATTTAACATATCCCAGAGGCCACTAAGAACTGACTTTAGCATTCTACCTGGTCACAAATACCATTTTTCTAAATATTTCCAATGCACAGTGTCTCTCTCTTTTGGAATCTATTAGTAATCTTTACTCCCTGATGAAGAGTATCCTGCATTATAATGTGGGTATAATGAATCCTCATTATCATCCTATCTTAGACTGTTAAGTTTCTAAGGGCATGAACTATGCTCACTCATCTATTTATTCATACGGTGTTTAGAACAATATGAGTGTTCAATTAATAGTTGCTGCATTAGGCTGATGATGAAGATTATCACCAGGGCTTGACACACACTTGTGGTGAGGATACAATGACGTCATGCATGTAAAGCACTTAGCATAGTGCTTGACCCGGCAAGTGCTCAATTAGCGATAGCTAATTGTACTACCATCTGTGGCTTCTGGAGTTAAAGAGATACACATTTTAAATTCTAACAATGGTTCTCAACAACTCCTCCCACCCCAACCTACACACTCATTATAATCACCTGAGGAACGTTTTACAAGTCCCACTGCCCAGGTCAAGAAATTTATAAATTTCCCCAAGTGATTCTGTTGTTCATGAAGTTTGAGAACCACTCTCCTTAAGGTATCCAATCCTCTCCCTGGCTGATAAGTCAAGACTATTGAAAAGGAAATGACATCTAAATAGAAGTGGCTACCCTTTTAGCAATCCTCCTGTTCATAAACAATTCCAGTAAATAGGAGGCTAGCCCCATCGCAGGGTCACCTTATTTGGTAATCAGACTGGAAAGAGTCACCTGGGAGGGGAAGAGCCTGAACCTGAGTAATGCAGCCTTCAGTCAGGGTAGGACAGAAATACCTTTGTCAGCAAACTCCTCCAGGTGAAGTTTATCAAGCTGGCAGAATTCCACAGGCATCTCATTTAAATTATATTTAGTCCCTGTGATGACTGGGTACATATTGAACATAAGTAAGTTTTATCTCAGTGAGCATCGATGGGGCAAAATGTATTTGCCCCAAGACTTTTGTTCTATCAGAATTTTGCATATCAAAATAATTGAGCAATCAGAATCTTCAAATGATTCTTACTTTCATAAAGTATTTGTGATCGTGAGTACAGACTTACTTTAAGCCAAGATAAGAATGTACTGCTATCTTTGAAAATCAGGTATTACTTTCTCCTTATATCTGGTGAAACAAGCGGTGTGAGATCTGATTGGTCCAAAGTGATACAGGGTGAGGTCAAATAAGAAGTAAAGGACTCGCAATCTAACCACTTGGCACACTCCATTATTATGGCTACTAGTGACTATGCTTTAGTCGTTAAAGACATTCACTGAAAAAAGCCCCTCTGAAAGGGCTAGATTTGAATATAAATAAAGGCATTTTGCTTGAATGGTCTTTGTTTTTCATGACAGCCTGGTGGTTCACTTTAAAAGGGAGAGAGTGAAGGCTGGGGGTGTGGCTCAGTGGTACAGCACTCACCTAGCATACACAAGGCCCTGGGTTCTGTCCCTAGCACCCCAAAAAGAGGGAAAGGAAGGAAAAAAGCACAAGAGAAAAAGAGAGAGAGGAGTGTGTGTGTGTGTGTGTATGTGTGTGTGTGTGTTGAAGTCAAATTTTAGAGGTATAGGAGTGAAGATAACTTCTCTCTGCCCTCTGAAGTCTTGATAATGGAGTCTACTGAAATAAATGGACATTAGAGATTGACAGAAGGCACAAACATTTATTACAAACACGGGGCCATCACAACAATGAAAAGTGAGTCCCCAATAGCCCAATGAGATTTAGAAGCTTGCCAGGCCCAATAGGGCAAAGCAAATCAGCAAAACCCTATCTCTAAATAAAATACAAAATAGGGCTGGGGTTGAGTGCCCTGGGTTCAATGCCCAGTACCAAAAAAAAAAAAAAAAAAAGATTTAGAAGCCTACATACACTCTTCAAGGGTATAAAGGGCTGTAGGCAATTTTAGAGGGAGAGTAAATGATCTTTAGGGGAGATGAATAGGCTCCAGAACAGATGTAGTCTAGGACAAAACTCACCTGGCCTCTAAGTGAAGCCTCAACCCTAGTCTTTTCTGCAAGGTAATCGCCCCTGTTTGATGAGATTATAGCGAGAGGGCTCACAACAATTGCATTCCTTCTGGAAGAACTTCCTGTAGTTAGATAAGGGAACCTCAGAAAAAGCCCTCCTTGTGCTTGGGAGAAACAAAAGGGAGAGGGGCAGGGGACCAGAAAAGGCCAAAGAGATCTTGATCCTGAAACCAGTTAAAAGCACTTGGTATGTCAAAAGCCATACTTAGGGGTTTTGTTTTCTGAGTTTCATCATTGGTTTATGCTAACATACTCTGATGTCTCATATGAACGAGTCTTTTAACAAATACTTGCAAAGATATTTTTGAAGTATTAAAGAAAATGTGTCCAGAGGCTTGAGGTGGCTAAAGAAAGGGCTTCAAGCTGGCTCTGCAGGATCACATGAGATGTTTCTGCAAAGCCTGGTTTGTTCTACTGTAGTTCAATATGGAGTTTTCTTATAAAGATTCTAGATCATCTTTGAAATAGATATTTGTAGCTATCAGTGCTATTCAGTGGATTATAACTATTTTTCTCCTGTAGTATATGCATAGCATTCCATTAACACATATGCATTTTTTTAACCGTAAAGCAAAATAAACTTTTCAAAGAAACTCTTGACAGAACTCTGGATTTTAGATCAAAGCTCAACAACGCCATGAATCTTTCAAGTTTATGGCACCATCAGAACTTTCGTTCCTATGGGAATCATGGCTTCAAAACCATGAGTTATCTTCTTAATACTTTTTCTCTGTTCTACTTTTATAAACTTATGGAAGATGTATAAGTGTGATACCAATTTTCAATATGTCAAATTGATTCTCAGAGATCACCAAGAGAGGCCACTGGACACCACTATGAGTAGAGCTCACAACCAGGAATCAAAAAGTCTACTGTCAAGGCTGGGGGAGCAACTCAGTGACTGAGTGCTTGCTTAGCATGCATGAGGCCTTAAGTTCAGTCCCCAGCACCACAAACACACACACACACACACACACACACACAGTCTTCTGTCTATTATCCTCAAATATCACAGTGATTTCAAGTCCCAAGATAAAGTTCCAAGTCTGGCTATAGAACCAGACTGACCAGAAGGTCTAGTAGATTCTACTTGTTGCTGCATATCTAAAAGGAGACAGTAGCAGTAAAAACAGAAAGTTCCACTTCATGTCTTATGCATCATTCTTTGCTCTTTTGCACAAGGACTCTGCAATAATTAATGTCAGCCAGACTGATTATGTGAACATGTGATATGTGATTATGTGTTACTAGGCTTATGTGATACTAGGAACATCTCAGACTCCCCTTGTCTGAGAAAATGGGAAGGATTTTACAAGTTCTCTGAGTTCTCTGACATCCTGGACCTGCCAAAAATCATGGTCAACTAAAAACCCATTGAGTTGCATTAAGTGATAAAGGAGGGTCAAACAAGGTCCAGTTTGTTTGCTAGGGTGAATGGAGATTAGGAAAAGAGTGAAAGGCTACTCTTCTGCCCAGAAAGAAGAGCTGTAAGAAAGAAGAGCTACGGATACATCCATATCTCTGAATGCTGGAGTCAGGACCCTTTGGAAGCTTCACCAATTGTGTCCACTAAGGAAGGAAGTATTTAACATACTACAAGAGCCAATATGCCCCATCTTAATCCTGAGATAGCTAGAGAGAAACCAAACAAACACATTTTCATGCTTGTCTATTATGAAAGATGCAAATATTCTAACTTCAGAATATCTGGCATCAGGATGTCTCAGAAAATAAAAGTGAGGTACCCAAAGTCCACAGGTGAAAGATCAGGCTTATCAGTTAAGATTGGGTTCAACTATATATAACAAATATATAATAGATAGTACAGAAGTTTTGTTCTTTTTCTGTCTGTAAAAGAAACACTCCAGAACTGAAATAGTATGACATGATTTTAAGCAACCAGACTCCACCATCCTCTGAATGTGGTTTCCACTTCATGGTTCAAGATGGCTGCTTGAAATCCACCCTAGAGGAAAGACAGAGGGAAGGAGGAAGATGTAGAGGAGCTAAGTTATCTTTTTCTTGAGTTTCCCTGAAACTGCCTTTAATTCATATTACCTAACTAATTTCATCTGACCATATATAACTGCAAAAGGGCTTAGGAAATATCATGTTTATTGGCAGTCATGGTGCCAGGTAAAAATTGTCAGCTCTGTTATAAACAAGGAGAAAGCAGATATTGAGAAAGAAATCCAAGGATCCCTGTCATAACCTAATATCACTGCTGATGCTCAGGACTGAGAAGCTACCATAGTTAAGCGTAAAACCTAGAAGTCAGGGGTCCCTAATTGTATTCTCACTTCTACCCAAGTATCCAAGCAACCTTAGTAATCTCATCAGTAAAATAGATACATCATGGCTAAATGTTTAATGTTGTGATATTATAAGAACATAATCAGCAAATTAGTGAATTGCATTTTTTGTATGTTTCCATTCATAGGAGACAACCACTTGGTTAAAGTTTCTGCTAAATTAATTGCCTGACTTAACTTATGAAATTCAAACAATTCCATGGGAGAAAACGAAATGGTTGAGGGACATTTCAGGATGCCTAAGCAAGCTCTTTCTCTTTTTTTTTTTTTGGAACCAGGGATTGAACTCAGGGACACTCGGCCACTGAGCCACATCCCCGGCCCTATTTTGTATTTTATTTAGAGACAGGGTCTCACTGAGTTGCTTAGGGCCTCACTAAGTTGCTGAGGCTGGCTTTGAACTCACGATCCTCCTGACTCAGCCTCCCAAGTTGCTTGGATTACAGGCGTGCGCCACCACGCCTGGCAAGCTCTTTCTCAATACAGGATCCTCTGCCTCAATAACCCTAACAGATGGTACCTTCTTGGGCTCAAGCATTCCTGGAGTGTGTTAATTTGCAGTTCCATTGATGGACAACTCCAATTGTTAGATAGTCAACTGGATGGTAATCTAAAAACTCCCTCCCTTGAACTGCTATCTCCTGAATCAACGGAATAAAGCCATTCTCTCCTCTCCATGACAATTCCTCAACTAGTGGAAAATAGTTTTTATGTCATCTCTTAGTCTTTTCTTCAGGCTAAACATTCTTGGTTATTCCAACTCTTTCTTAAGTAAATACATCTTAAGAGGTCCTTCTTGCATCACCTGGGCATCTACATTAATGTTTTCTCAAATTCAGTTGACTATGATACACAGAAAATCATTTTATATATAATCTATATACCTATTCTTGCAACAGAAGTTTCATGAAACAATATTTAGTCTTATTAGTTACTATGAGCACATACATTTTTCCGTTTGACTCTATTTTATTCTGCACTATGGTATTCTTTCTTTTTCTTTTGTTTACTTTCTTTTCCTTTTTCTTTCTTTTTTTTTTCTTTTTTTTTTTTTTTGGTTCCATTTTGTTACGCCTTTTTAAAATACTGATTGCTATCCACTAAATAAATTTCACACTCATTCATGGGTGGTCCCCATGGGTCAAAAATCACTGTTCTGGATGTTCTCTGGCCTGTTAATGTTCTTAGGTAGTGCCCTGATACTGCACACTGATCTACATGACCAAAAAGGGTTTCGACTTCCTGAGCCCAAATTTGGAGTCTTAATTTTAAAGTAGTCTCTGTGCATTCAATCTTAAAGTCACACCATGATATTGCTGACTGAACGGTTGAGTCAGTTAAATCTATACTAGTTACTCCATATAAAGAGTTCCTAAGACTGCTTTCCCTCACCCTATGCTTGTGCAATTGAAACCCCAAATGCAGAACTTTAAACTAAACATCATCTTTTTTATCTTCAAATTTTCACAACATTACAAATGCTCTTTGGATAATTACTTTGTCATCAGTCTTCCTGATTGCATTGCATAAGCATGTTTAATAAGTACACTTTCCATAGAATGCACTTTTTATGGTTTAGCTCTCAAAAGATGGCTGTTCACCTTGCCCCTATTACAGATGTTGAAAAAGCATCAAAGCCAGAGACCTGGACAAGAAACTGAAAATCCTAAGAGGCCAAATTTGAGTTTATTATTCTTCATAAAGGTTTTCTACTCAAATTCAAATTTCGAAAGTATTTACCTATCACATGGCAAGAAAATATCAGCACCATTCAACTGAAGGGTACTCAATTAATGAAGGTTTAACATAGGTGGTCTGTTCTGCTCAGGGCCTAAGAAAATCCCCTTCCCCAGAAACCCTGCAAAAACCGACAGCCTTCGAGGTAATACAATCTCTTCCGCCTAGGAAGCAAGACCGAGCCCGTGGACAAGTTCTATTCACTGACTGATTTATCTGTTTGTTCTACAGGCATTTGTCATATCCAACAGGGAAGCATAAAACAGGGGGTTATATATGAATTATGCTCTGGGGGTGTATGGGGGAAAGAGGAAATACACAGCAAGAGGGTCTCCTCCTGTCTCCCCCACTGTCAGAGGCATCCTCTCCCACTTTGGGAGGAGGCAGCCCATCTAACCAGCAGCTACTAAGCCTCAAAGTTGGCAAGAGTTATCAAGACAAAGAGAAGGCCAAGAGGTGAAGAAACCCAGGTACTTAATGAATAGTAAGAACAGGAATACTTCTGGAGAACTTCAAGAAGGACATGGCTTTGAACGCATTAATCAAAAGCCAGAATAGGCTGTGATGACAGAAGCAGAGGGGTGACCTCTGCCCCTCTTCTATGAAGGACCCCAGCTGTCTACTGAGGATCCTGCAGGGTTTAAGGGCAGTCTGAGGACACTTAATGCACTTGCTACCTGTGTGCTGTCAATTCTTAGTGGATCAACAGAAGCTATAAGCTGTTGGCCAGAATGAAAAAGAAGTGAAGAAGAGATGGAGTAAACAAGAAAGGGAATGGTTCTCCTTTCCTTTCCTCTTTCCTTTTCTTTCTGTCTCTCTTTTTCTCTCTTTCTTGTTTTCTTTCTTTCTTTCTTTCTTTCTTTCTTTCTTTCTTTCTTTCTTTCTTTCTTTCTTTCTTCTTCCTTGTACTATTGATTGAACATATTACACAAGAACTCTACCACTGAGCTACACCCCCAGTCCTTTTATTCTATTTTTAGAGAGGGTCTCACTAAGTCGCTCACACTGGCCTGGAACTTACCATCTTCCTGCCTCAGCCTTCTGAATAGCTGGCATGTACCACTGCTCCTGATTAGAACAGTTTTCTTTTGATCTTCGCACTAAATTCCAGAACAATAAAGAGGATTTTTTTCCCCTTGATTCTTCTTTTCTTTTTATAAACATACAGATAGTTTGTTTTAGTTTTAATTGGCATTGCATTCTTCTTCGTTCAAAACTTGAAAGGTTAAAGAAAAGATATGGAGCCAAGATTCTTTCCCTCCCCACCCCTGCTATACAATTCCTCTCCCAGAATCAAGCAATGTCACCAGGTCTTGCAGTGAAATAATCAATGCACCGATGAGTAATACGTATGAACAGCTCCCCATGCACCATTTTCTTCTTAGTCAAATGACAGCATAATTACACACAGACACACAGCATTTTGTTTTGCCCTTACAGAATTCTCAGAATTGATGAACCCAAACGTGAGGAAAGGGAACTAGTATTCAAAAAAAGAGAAAAGTAGTGAAGAGTGAAATGGAAAAAACATTTTAAAATATGTATATGTGTACATATTTGTATTTTTTTTCCAGCTACACCATTTACATAACTCAGCTTCTCAGGAAGAAAGAGGGATTCATAAGGAAAACATGTAAGGGGAAATATTGTTGGCTCTTCTAACTGTTTACTAAAATCCCTGAGTTACATTTTTTAAAAACTTGCAATCTTTCAAATATAAGAAGCATAATAAAAGAACATGGAGCAGAGTTATGCAAGCTTGAGGATTCAGAAAGCCACACATGACTCTGCATACAACCTTCTGAAATATTAGCAATCTGTGCTGACAACAGGGCCATCTAATTTTCTTTTATGCTACCAGATTGAGGCAGAAACTAGGGAAAGAATGTTCAAACTGAAGTAAACAGAGAAAATATTACAAATGGGTAACAGGGAAACTAAAGCAGGAAAGAGCCTTTCGCATCTTGAGAGGACTATAGTGGCAAGTGTGATTTTAGTTAATTAGTTGGTTAAGAACAATTTGCCTCAGTGACTGTCTTACATTTGAATATGGAATCCTTTTTGCTTTGCCAGAATCTGAGAATGGAATCATCACGAAGCTTATAAAACAAACAGCCTTGGGCCACCAGAAATGTAATTACAAGTCAGAGGACTCGGTATGGATTAGTCCTGCGGAGACAATTTTCCACTTCACACTATAGAATTCCTTGGGATTCATAGAGGGTAAATCTCCCTTCTACTAAAACAACCTCTTCAAAACCCTATTACTGAATGAGAATATAAGTTTCATTACATTTTGGACCCAACATGTTCTCAACCACAAACAATATTGCCCAGCTTGAAGGATCACTCACCTTATTCATTCAACCTAACCCCTGATAACTTGGCAGTTTCTAAGTATCCAACCCACTCTCAAAGGAGAACTTGTCAATCTGATAATGCACAAAAGAAAGTGCTAGAGGCTTTGAAAGTAATTTCTTAAGAGAATTCCAGAAACATTGCAAGCAAAGTCAGCAGCATTAAAATAAATGTATGATGGTATCATGTCACTTCCTCCCAAGTTACCTTCAAGGGAACATGTTCATTCAGATGGTTAGGTTGTGGGAGATTTACTGTGTCTGCAATCATTACTTTATAACCTTGCAGACTTCTTTGTGGAAGAAATGGAATCTTCGTGGCTTAGAGAATGATGACCAGAAGCAAATCCAGGAACTGTCTTGCAACTTGAAATTGATTTCCAAATTAGTTAATGCTCTAACTGAATGTTAATTATGTATAACAAATTATGTATAACAATGTTAATTATGCAAACAAAATGGAAGGAAACATTTGGATGGACAAGATTATAGGGGTATTTATCCTTTACTCTTTAAAATCTCTTGCATTTTCCACAGTGATTATGTAATAGGTTGGAAATCAAAAGCAAAGTTTAAAAGTGAAAACATGATTTTTTTCTATGTGGATATGTATTTATTTTCCCTTGTGTAGTGGAATATCATCCTAATATATTTTTAGCTGATAAAATTCTAATTGGTTTTTCTCGATAGCACATTCCTAGATAGACCAGAAAATCAAATGAGAAATAAAACCCAAAATACAAAGAACTTTTTGGAAACTAGCTCAACCTTTTTATTTAAGATCAAAGAGACCCAAGCGATTTCCTTTCTGTTCTCCCTAAGGCAGGAAGGGTAGAACGGGCTCCTCCTCCGTCCCTTCAGAAACCTCTGCCCTCCCCTACCCCCAGGTACCGTAACTCAGCCTCAGGGATATCAGGGTATTTAGAGATCTAAATGGCCCCCGCCTTTTACCTGAGGAAATAATTTCCATATCTTTTAACCAATTCTGCTGGCCGGTTCAGAAAAACAGCCTTTTTAGAAGTTGGTGCCACACTCTACCCTCCCCCTGAGAAGCCTCCCTCTGGAGCTTTGGGGAACTCCCTGACAGATGGGGGGAGGGGCACCAATTTGGAGGATCCTTAACATCAGCCCAACCTTGGGGATCCAGACCCTGGAAGAGGAGAAGGACTCCGCAGTTAGGTAAAAGTTATATCCAGATTCTCCCCGCCTTCTCCTGAGGTCTGCTGTGTATGGAAGAGGCTCCCTGGCTCCCTTCCCCAAATCCAGACACCCCATGTCTTGACATGATCTTGGGAAGTCTCTGTTCCAGTTCTTGGGGAGGGAGTTGAACCGGATGATCCCCAACTCCTCAGAAAGGTTGTGATTTCAATTCCAGTTGATCCTAATATACCTCAGAGTATGTGAGCACTTGGAGGAGAACTTTCTAGACTGAGTAAAAAGAGTTGTGCTTTTCCAGGGCTGGTGTGTTTTTTATCTGGGAATTGTGTAACAACTCACACCTTCCTTCTTCTGACCAGGCTTAGCAGAAAATTTGTGGTCTCCCTCCAGCAAGTCTTGAAGGCTTCCTGACATGTTTTCTACACTAATCTCATTCTAGTGCCTTTTTTTTTTTTTTTTTTTTTTTTGGAACCGGGGATTAAACTCAGGGGCACTCAGCCACTGAGCCACATCCCCAGCCCTATTTTGTATGTTATTTAGAGACAGGGTCTCACTGAGTTGCTTAGGGCCTCATTAAGTTGCTGAGGCTGGCTTTGAACTCATGATCCTCCTGCCTCAGCCTCCCAAGCTTCTGGGATTACAGGCATGAACCACCACACCAGCTTTTTTTTTTTTTTTTTACCCATTCATTGTGTTCCTCTTACTTGTTCTCTCTTGCCCTTTTGAAGTTTTGTTTTTTGTTTTTGTTTGTTGTTTGGGGTTTGTTTTTTTGTTTTTGTTTTGGTTTTTTATGTTTTTTCTTTTTTTTTTTTTTTTTTTTG
>JAJEJO010002223.1:96929-120490 GCA_020662805.1 Glaucomys volans | reverse complement strand
GTTTTGTTTTGTTTTGTTTTGTTTTTGGTACCAGGAATTGAACCCAGAGGCACTTAACCACGGAACCACATCACCATTCCTTTTTTGTATTTCATTTAGAGGCAAGGTCTCACTGAGTTGCTTAGCATCTCACTAAGTTGCTGAGGTTGGCTTTGAACTCAAGATCCTCCTGCCTCAGCATCCCAAGCCTCTGAGATTACAGCCCTTAGGCCACCATGCCTGGACCCCTTTGAAGCTTCCGAACAACTATTTAGAACAAAATAGAATATAAAGCAAATCAAATCAGTTTTAAAATATATGCTGAGAGATGTTCATTTCTCTTCTTCTTTCTCTATCAGTGTTCCCCTAACTCCAAATGTAGACTCTATCACCATCATTCTTATTATGCAAATACTTAAACTAAAAAAAAAAAAAAATTGTTACAATGAAATTACAACTTTCTAGACAGCAGGAGTACTGTCAGACCCAGTGCCGTGCGGCTGTGGCAGGTGGAGGAGGCCTGGGCTGAGAGTTTCATTTCCAGCTTGCCTGAGTAATATATGTTTGACCTTGGGCAGGGCGTTTTTCTCTGGATCTCAATTTCCTTGTTTATAAAATGAAGGGGTTGAACCAGGTCACCTCTAAAATCCCTTCCAACTCTGAAATTCATTGACTCTCTGACCCATTGTGGGCGCTTAATAAATAACAAGCACACTTCCAGAGAACCTCAAGAATGACTTGCATTTAGACACTTTGGTCAACAAATATTTACTTGGCATTCACCCGGAATGTGGCTGTGGTTAGAGACAAATCAGGCCCCCTCTTGATTCTGCAGAGGCCTTAGATTTAAAGGGGAGACAGGCGTGTGGCTGCCCCTGCTGCCTGAGGATTACAAAATCACTAGAAGCTGAAATTGCTCGTCAACATAAAGAACCAAAGGCACAAGGTGGGGAAGGGCATTCATGGCAGCGAGAGTTCATCTGCTTTTACAGAAATAAATTGCCTAAACCTGGAGGAGGTGGAATTTTTTTAAAAATTAAATAGAGTCAATGTTTAATTTCAATACTTGACAAATCAAAAGTAACCTATTTAAGAGTATGGGTGAAGGGCAAGGGGTTGGCTCAGTTCTACCACTTAGCATGTATAAAGCCTTGGGTTCAATCCACAGCATCACACACACACCACACACACACACACACGAACACATGCACACACACACAGTATTAAATTCAACTTCATATCACCACTAAATTACTAAGCTTAGCATATTTTTTCCTTTAAAATTAATCATTGGGGCTGTAAGGGGGTATAGCTAAGTGATAGAGTACTTGCTTAGAATGTGCAAGGCCCTGGGTTTGATCTCCAGCACCACGAAAAATAAAATGAAATAAAAAATAAAAAATATATAGAGAGAAATGAAAAAATTAATCATCATCAATTACAAGTTTGATGATTGCTTTTTGTTCTAAATTGTTAGCATTTTTTCACACAGAAGTTCCATACTGCTAATAAAGCCTTTTAGGGTTTGCCAATTTATGAAAAATGGAGCCAAGTCAAGTATAAACCATCAACATTATTAAAAAATGTGTGTGCCCCTCAAGGACCCCAAAGTTACAAGAAGTACCCATCCATTTTCGGAAACAGACTGAGAAAAATGAAAGAAGGAAAGGAGGGAGGGAGGGAAAGAGGAGCCTCCTCAAATACAAAGTTACATTCGCCACATACTTTCTTACATCCTTCATTTTCCTGAACTATTCCAGGAAGAGTCCTTATAACCTATTGCTTCATTTCAATCTCAGAGGACCTTGAAATATTGAGCACTGCTCTTGGGACACACTGCTTTACCTTTCTAAAGACCAGGTGGTTTTGTTCTTCCTCAGCATGGACAGGCAGAGGTGGGTTCCTTCTAGAGCCCAAGTGAAGGTGTCAGAAGCTGTACCTCGTCTTTTCATGCTCTGCAAAACTTAACCACTTCCCCTACATCAGTGGCCAGACATGCTCTGTAATTCCAACAAATTCAGGAGCACCATAATTTATGGGCATGGCTTTGATTCCAAGAGTTTTGTAGCATTCTGGCTGCTTCCTGCTTCTTCAGTCTAACCCTCTTCCAGCTGAGCTATTTCAGCTGAGTCTTTCCTGCTTCTTAATAAGCATTTTGATTTGCTTCCTTTCATCCCTTCCAAGTGGAAATGAACTTGAAGTCTTTAAAAATAAAATTGTATTTATCAAGGTCATTGTGTGAAAGATGGCTGGCAAAAGGACACTGGTTTTTTAGATCAAGTCTTGGAAATGTTAACAAAGGAAAGGAGGGTTCCTTTTGAGGCTCCCGGTCTCATTTTCTTGTAATGAAAACAATGCAAAATAGGATAAAATATTAAAATACTTTTTAAATGCATTGTTTTAACAAGTTAAAACTCTTAATGTATACACATACAAAAATACACTGCTGTATAATGAAGCTAGATGATTACAGAATTTGTTAGAAGGTTAATCCATATACACTATGCTTGTTGCAACTTGTTTGGGGAAGTCAAAGTTATATGAAGATCATCTTATCTGAATCTGTGAGGTATCTCTGACTGTGTGCTTAACTTCATCTAAAGCAAAAACTCTTAAACATAGACTTGAGGCCCCAGGAAAAAGTGAACTCCTGATTTGAAATAATGTTTTTGTTTTGTTTGTTTGTTTGGGGTACTGGGGATTGAATACAGGAGTGGTGGACCACTGAACCACATCCCCAGACCCTTTTATGTTTCATTTTGAGACAGAGTCTCACTGAGTTGCTCAGGGCATCACTGAGTTGCTGAGACTGGCTTTGAACTGGAGATCCTCCTGCCTCAGCCTCCCAAATCACTGGAATTACAGATATGTGCCACCTCAGCTTTTTGTATTCCTTATTTTGTTCTGGGATCTCCTGGAGTTCTGGAGTGTACCCACGTTGGTGATGTCAGAAGAAGCAGGATTTAGCTATGAAGAGTATCTCTAGGAAGATAATCTGTAACCACTGATCCTGATGGTTCCCCTGCTGGTCCATTTTCTGCAGGGTCTACAAACCACAGACACCACTCTGTCTTTTGTGGGGCCTTCTGCACTGATAACTGGTTTCTTCTATCTCTGTTGTCTTCTACTGTCCATAAAACAAACTAACCAAAACCTCATTGGGTATTGGTATTGTACAAACTATGACCCCCTCTGTCCATTCATCTGTGAGCATTTTGAAAAATGACGCCATACGGGTAGCTCCTTGAGCAGATTCTCTTCCTGATCATACTCTGGCTCTAGGAGAGGCTTTTTCTCAGAGCATGTCTGCAGGACAAATGCTATGCTGATCTTAATAATTAAAACGCTTCCTGCCAGGATGCATTTTCAGTTGTTGACTCTAAGTGTTCCAGAAAATATAGATTGCTCTAATCACTACCCTCCCCCATCCCTTGGAGCAGCAATGAAGTGGGGAGAATTTCTATTTGATAGCTTTGAATATTTAATTTCATGAGGCTAATGATTAGATGCTTCCTTGCAATGGTGCTTTAAAAAAATTTTTTTAAAGAAATTAGCAGCAGGAACATTGGATCAAGTACATATAGAAGAGGAATACAGATGGATGTAGGATATTATTCACTTGCATGGATCTTATGATCACCTTCCAAATTTTGATTGTGTCAAAGATACAGCTAAAAAAGCTTTATGACTATCTTACTTAAAATTGTATTTATTATTTTACAATGTTCCAACACAAAATATTTCCTTTTTTTTTTAATTTGGGGAGAAAGTAAAATAGAAAATGAAAGAAACAACCATAAATATCTCACAGCTGTATCTTCTCAGTGCCCCCATGTGAATACCACTGAGCAGCCTAGTGCTGTGAGAAGTGGGCAAATGAAAGGTCAGAGTTCAAGTTCCAACTCCAGCCAATACTAGCCATGGGGTCCCGAGCAAGTTACCTAGTAACTCAGTGCCTCCATTGACTCCCAGAGTGTTAGAATGAAAAGAAGGAAAATACTTAGTCCTGCTGGCAGAAATTAGACAGTAGACAGGGCCAGTTCTGCCCCTCCCAGAGGGTGGATGGTTCTAGAAGGTGTGAGGAGTTTCTTTAGGGGCTTCAGGCTTGATGCAATTTGTTGTTGTTGTTGTTGTTTTCTTTGCTGGTACAGTGGTTGGAACCCAGGGATGCTTAATCATTGAGCCACATCCCCAGCCCGTTTTATATTTTATTTTGAGACAGAGTCTCACTAAGTTGCTTAGGGCCTTGCTAAGTTGCTGAGGCTGATTTTGAACTTGTGATCCTCCTGCTTCAGCCTCCCAAGTCACTGGGATAACAGGCATGCACTACTGCACTCAGTTTTGATGTATTTCTTAAGAAAGCTTAAATCCTGCTATTTGGAGAAGCCCTCGAAACATTCTGAGGTGAGCAAAGTGAAGCCCACAGTGCTTGCCCACAGTGCTTATCCACTGTGATCCTCGGGTTCTTCCACCTGGCTGTCAGCTGCCACCCACTAGCTGTCACCTGCATTACAACCATTCACCATCTCTTTGCCTCTTCCAGGAGTCAGAGTGTAGGGGTGGTTGGTGGTCCTTAGAAAGAGACCTCATCCTTGGCTTTTGTCTCTTCATTTTTCAGTATTTTTATGAGGAATGAGAAAAGTTCTCCCTGTAGACCTACTAAGATTGCACAAGCCTCTGGATGCTTTCCCATGAACTTCCATAAGAGGAGACAGGTTTTGACGGTTTGAAACCCACTGCATGGAGCCCAGGGTGCTTTCTGGGACCATCTGTCACTTAAAAGGTTTGTGTCTGAGATGTTTCTTTCAGAAGCACTTGTGTCTGATGTTAAGGACTGTGACAATTAATCGGGCTAGTTGTGCAAGGTGGGGGAGAAATAAGCTCTTTCCAGGCTTTCAGAACTAGTTACAATCAGTTCAAAATAGAAATAAATTGGGATCCGCCCACTTGGGTTCACTACTGGATGCTCTCCCTCTCTGCTCCAAGTCCCTCCTTCCAGTGTTCTGAGCTTGGTTTTGGCTTTTTATTTATTTTTTGCCAATTCATTCCCTTCATAATTTTCTCTTGCTCTTTTTTCTTGTTTCCTTTCATTGCCTTCTCTTGTCTTCTTTTCTGACACATTGCCTTCTAATTTCCTATTTCTCATCTCTTCCATAAAAGGAATAAGTTTCACCATTGCTGACCAAGGCTGTCTATTTTTTGTTCTCTGTGGGCTCATGTTGAAGTTCTGCTCAAAACTGCCAGTGGACACTGGGTCCTGATAAAAACCATAGAAAGCAAGAACC
Source organism: Glaucomys volans (assembly GCA_020662805.1). Taxonomy (NCBI): domain Eukaryota; kingdom Metazoa; phylum Chordata; class Mammalia; order Rodentia; family Sciuridae; genus Glaucomys; species Glaucomys volans. The sequence goes on along the minus strand of JAJEJO010002223.1, from coordinate 115,226 downwards.
CACCCCAAAAATAAACAAGTCACTTCCTTCTTGGAAGGGCCATTAGTAAGTCGTACAAGGAGCACTTCTTTTGTCAAAAGCTATGAAAAGCAAACTATTTCTATACCAATGAGCTCAACGAAACTGATCCCTGTCCAGTCAACAAATCCTTCTTGAGCTTCACAGGGCCTGGCAGAGTGAAAGTGATGCGTTTGAGAAGCCATGACAACGCAGTCTTAGAAAAGACACAGGAGTCAACAAATAATAAAAAGACCCATTGGTGACATTCCTTCCTCCATTTCCTACCTCTCTGCCTACCTGATTTTTCTCCACACTCCTCATTGCCATCTGAGTTCCCTGTTTTTTTAATCATCAGTCTCATCCCAGCTGGATGCAAGCTCCGTGAGGCCTTCTGTATCTTGATCACAGCGGGATCGCTAGGACCCAGGCATTGCCAGGCACATAGAGGCCTCACACACCTGTGCCAATCTGCATGAAGTGCCGTGCAGTGAATGCATACCAGATATGTGCACCAAGCACGAGGACCAGTAGAGATCCACCTGGACTCAGGGGGTAGCATGTGTTTGTGTGTGCATGTGCAAGTTCGTGTGCAAGTGGATTCAAAGAGGTATTCAACATTTTGGGGACTGAAGGTAAAAAAATAGCAAAGAATTTAGAAAAGGCCAGTCATCTGCTGCTAGGGTGCTTTGCGGTAGACATGAAGTCTGATATTTTCCACCCCTAAAGTTTATCAAATTGCTTGTTCCACTCAGGGAGTTGTATTAACAATGCTTGCCTTTCAGTTTGGAAGGGGGAGCATTTTCAGCGCCTTCTTAGAACAGGAAAGGAAACCACCCTCACACAAGGCCAGAGGCAGGCGCAAGGGACTTAACTTAGTGTGGGAAGTGGCTCTAGGTTTGCTTTTCTGGCTCTGCTGGGTGACCTTGAACATCTGACCTTATCTCTCTGAGCTCTGCCTCTGAGGATAATAATAAGGACCTGTAGGGTGTCCAAAAGATTAAGTGAAAAAATGATGTTGTATTGAACATAGCACCTGCCTACCAACCCTGCAGTTAAAAAAAACAAGTAGCCATTTCTATAGTCAGGCCACAAAGCCAAAAATCAGAACCCTTGCCCTTGTGTATCCATACTGCCAGATCCGGGACACCACTGCTATGGGGACATTTATAGTTTCAAGTACTAAGTTTCCCCCCTGCTCTCCATTCTTATACATTGGCACTGAATGTAACACAAATTAGGTGCCAATCAATATTACTCTCCTCCCATCCCCAGATGTTCCCAGACATCAGGGGGAACATCAGAGGCTCCTGAGACCAGGAGCCTCTCCCCCTCCTGCTTCCAGGAGCCCTGCCGGTTTCCTTCCACTAGAGTGTGGTTACCTGGGTGACTGAGTCATTACCTGTGCTCTCTCCTCCTCACTCCCCTCTTGTTCCCCCCTCCTCTGACCATTACTTCCTCTGAAAAAGCTTTTAGCAGAAAAAACTTGATCTACAATTTTACAAGCTGCTATAGCCATCTACTTAAACCTTTTCTTTTTTCTTTACTGAATGCATGCCAACATGTTTTTAAATATACGAAGAAAGCACCTTTTCTCTAGGGGAGAGGAAGGGAACAAAGAGACATAGCATAAAAGAAAAAGAAGGAAGATGCTGGCAGGAAAGCCAGCAGGATCCCTGGGGCCTGGATGGCCTTCCTGGGGTGGGTCCCTGGGTGTTGGGTGACTTAGTATAAAGATTGTCCTCTGAAAGAAATGGGTCTCCAAGGCCACACTTGCCCCCATGTCCCCAGTTTCCCTGCTTGCCAACCGGAATACTAGATGAAATCTGAGACTTTTAGGGTAAACCTGGGACTTTAAACTGATTCTGTGGGCATATTTTGTCTTTGATGTTGTCATATATAAATCTGGACCTGGTGTTGCTGTTTTTAATAAGAATTATGTTTATAATTCGCTACTTGGGTTTGGGGAAATTTTACCTATGGATACAGCCATAGCTAACTCTGATCAGTTATGGAATATTTTTCCTTTTTTTTTTTTTTTTTTTTGGCAGTGCTGGGGATTTAACCCAGAGCCTTGAGCCTGCTAGGCAAGTGCTGTACCACCAACCTGCACCCCCAGTTCAATATAAAGAGCATTTTAATTCCATAGAGTCTTCTTACATCCCAAATCAAAACATCCCACCCCACATCAGAAAGCATTGTTGACATCTGTCATCACGAGTTAGTTTCGCACACCCTTGAACCTTGTGCACGTGGAATTGCACAGTAGGTACTCATTTGTGTCTGGCTCTTCTTTTTGGTACTATCTGTGAGATTCATGCAAGTTGTTGTATATAACAGTAGTTGTTCCCTTTTATTCCCATTCAGAATTCCATTTTACTAATACATCACAATTTATCTGTTCTTTGTTTTGACCTTTAGGTGGTTTCCTGCTTGGGACTCTTATGAATAAAGCTGCTTTGAACATTTGTCTGTCTTTAGGTGAAGCGTGCATTCATTTTTCCTGCTATTAGAAGGAATTCCTCATTCATAAAGGAGACAAATATTCAGACACATATTCAAATGCTGCTGAACAAGTTTATAAGGTGTTTGTACCATTTTATCTCATATTACTATACTACTTCCTGCCTTAAAGGGGTAGGGGTAAATTTTAGTTGTGAAACAAAATACATTCGTTTGGTTACCCTACATTCTCAGCCTTCACATACAAACCAAGGTTCCACCAGTTACTAGTTATAATAGTTGTTACCTGTTGTTCTCTCTGCCTGGAACACTTTGTCATTGCGTGTTCCCAGGGCCATCCTTTTGTCATTCAGGTCTCCGCAAAGCCTCCCATTTACATCACTCATCAGTGCATTACCCTGCTTTATTTCCTGTCTAGCACTTGCCCTTGCCCTGTTCATTTATCAGTTTTTCAATTACTTACCTCCCCCGGGGCTAGGAGAGGGCCCCATAAGAACTGGGTACTTACCTGTCATCAAGTTCACTACTGTGTCATAATATCACCCACACCTAGAACAGTGCCTGGCAGTAGTGGGGCAGTGTGGTAGCTGGCTTGCAAGATGCCTCCCACCCCATGATTTTCACCTTTTGATTATCCACATTCTTGTGCTGTTCCTTCCACAGTGAATAGAGCAGTCTTATGAAACCAATAAAATATTGCAGAAGTGACTGTGTGACATCCAAGATCAGGTAATAATGTATGGTTTCTGCCTTGCTCTATCCTGGATCACTTGCTATGAGGGAAATCTTAGAAGCCTTAGAAAGAAGCCTTAGAAAGTTTCATGTGGCAAGGAGTTGAGATCTTCTGCCAATAACCTGCATCAACTCCCCTGCTATGTGGGTGAGCTGCCTGAGAAGCAGAGCCTCCAGCCTCTGTCCAACTTCCAAGCAACTGCATTTTGTCTGACATTTGGACTGCCTCCTCATGAGATGCCTTGAACCAGAACCACCCGGCTGAACTGCTTCCAAATTCCTGATGCATAGAAACTGTAAAGAAAAAAGAAATGTTTATTGTGACTTTAAGCTGCTAAGTTCTTAAGTATTTGTATATAGTACTATTTTAAAAATATCAGCACTCAGTAAATGTTTGGTGAACAAATGTATGAATAAATGAGTAATTAGATTGAAAACAACAAAAAACACACCTCTGCCTTAGCCTGATATGCATGGCCAGTCCTCTTCTCAGTTCTGTTGATTTTAGCTTGGGCTTAGGACCCTAAAGCAGGGCTTCTCCACCTTCACACTGTTGCTATTTGGAGCCAGACAATTTTTTTGTGTGGGGTCAGGACTGTTCATTGCTAAAGGATGTTGAATAGCCTCCCTGGTCTCCACTTGTAGACGCCCAAATGAACTCCTCCCTCCAACAAAGTTGTCACAACTCAAAATGTCTCCAGACACTGCCACATGATCCCTGAGGTATGAAATCACCCCTGTTCAAGAGCCACTGCCCTGAAGTCTTCATTGATGAGAGATTAGATGGGCTCACAATACTGGGTCCAGAGCTGATAAAAAGTTATCATCATCAAATACAAAATATTTGATTTATAAAAATTCAATCAAGTAAGCCATTTTTCATAAAAGAAAGTTGTTTTGCAAAGTAACACTGATACATAAAAAGTTTTTTTCTAGCCAGGCACCATGGTACATGCCTGTAATCCTAGCAGCTTGGGAGGCTAAGGCAGGAGGATCACAAGTTCAAAGTCAGCCTCGGCAACTTGGCTATACCCTAAGCAACTTAGTGAGACCCCATCTCTAAATAAAGTATAACAAAAGACCGGGGATATGGCTCAGTGTTTAAGTACCCCTGGGTTCAATTCCTGGTACCAAAAAAATTATTTTCATATATATATATTTGGACTGCCTCCTCATGAGACGCCTTGAACCAGAATATATATATATTATATATATATTCATATATACATATATATTTATATATTTTCATATATATATTATATTTGCATATATATATTCATATATATATACACACACACACTCACATATACACATATATGTATATATATAATATACACATGCATATATATGTTTGGATTAATATATATTATTTTAAGTGTGAAGAAAGATAACTCTACCAGCTCAAGGTTAACCTCTGGATTTATGGCTTGTTTTCTTACATACCTTGTTCAGGTATCTGCTTAAATAGCTCCTCATCAGGAAGACCTCCCACGATCCACCCTCCCTCATCTGGTACTGCTTACCCTCCACAGGGCTTATCACCTTCAGCCAGACCACATACAGATGATCCTTCACTTACAATAGGGTTATGTCCTATTGTAAACTAAAAATATTTATGTAATACACCTCATGGAACATTACAGCCTAGCAGCAGAGCATGCTATAGACTCTACTCCTGGCTGTCTGACTTAGAGCTGCGGCTTGCTGCTGCTGTCCAGCATCAGGCAACAGTTTCAAATTGCATGATCACTAACTAATCCAAGAAAAGATCAAAACTCAAAATTAGAATTCTGAGTAAAGCTACTAAAAATATTTTTACTGAAAGAGTATTACTTTTGCATTGTCATAATGCTGAGGAACTGCAAGTGGCACCATCATAAGATGATGACTGTCTGTATTCAGCTTTTCCTTACTGTCTGCTTCTAACCTGCTAAAGTGGCAGCTCCAGAGAGCAGGGATTTCATGTTATTCTCTACTGTATCCTTGTGGAGGAAATGGTGTCTGGCTCCAGGTCAGGGCTTAATAAATATTTGTCAAAGGGGCAAAAAAAAAAAAAAAAAAAAAAGGAAGTGATTGGCAGTGGGCAGGGAGAAGTTAAATGCCAAGGAAGTCTCAAAGTGCTCTGAAGACTGGGGTGAAAGGAAGACTTCTTTAACAAAAAAATAGACTGCATTTTTTAGAGCAGTTTTAAGTCCACAGAAACCTAAGTAAAAAGTACAGACATTTCCCATATATACTCTGCCTCCATCCATACATCACCTCCTCTGTTATCAACACCCCCCACCAGCATGGGAGATATGTTACCATTGAGGAACCTACATTGACGCATCGTTATCATTCAAAGTCCATAGTTTACACTAGCGTTTCCTCTTGGTGTCAAGCATTCTATGGATTTTGACAAATACATAATGATACATATCTACCATTATGGTATCATACAGCATAATGTCACTGCCATAAAAATCCCCTATGCTCATTTATCATTCCTCCCTCCTCCTAAGCCCTGGCAGCTGCTCACTTTGTAACCGTCTCTCTAGCTTTGCCTTTTCCAGAATGCCATATAGCCAGAACCATACAGTATGTAGCCTTTTCAGATTGGCTTCTTTCACTTATTAATATACACTCAAGTTTCTTCCATTTTTCTTCATGGTTTGATAGCAAATTTCTTTTTAGCACTGAATAATATTCCATTGTTTGGATATATCACAGTTTATTTATCCATTCACCTCCTGAAGGACATCGTTGTTGCTTTCAACTTGGGGCAATTGTGAATAAAGCTATAGGTATCTGTGTGCAGGTTTTTCCAACTCTTTTGGAATTACACAAGAAGTATGATTGTTGTACTGTATGCTAGGAGTACATTTAGTTTTGTAAGAAACCTCCAAACTGTTTTCCACAGTGGCTGTCCCATTTAGTATTCCCACCAGCAGAGAATGGGAGTTCCAGGTGCTCCATATCATTGCCAGCATATGGTGCTGTCAGATTTCTTTCTGGATTTCTGCCTCTCTAATAGATGTGCAGTTGTGTCTCTTTGATGTTGTAATTTGCATTTCTCTGATGACCTAGGATATTGGGCATCTCTTCATATGCTTATTTATTATTTGTGTATCTTCTCTGAAGAAATGTCTGTTAAGGTCTTTGGACCATTTTAAAATCAGGTTACTTGTTTCCTTACTGTTGAGTTTTAAGCAGTCAAGCTCAACTGGGCATGGTGGTGCATACCTGTAATGTCAGCTGCTCTGGAGGCTTAAGCAAAAGGATCACAAGTTTGAGGCCAGACTAGTAAACTAAGGAGACTCCCATCTCAAAATAGAAAGAACTGGAGGTAGCTCAGAGGTAGAATGCTCTTGGGCTCAATCCCTAGTACCAAAAATGAAAGAATAAAAGTAAAAGAATTCTTTACATTTTTGAATTTTGGATAACAGTCCTTTATCAGATTTTTTTTTGGAGGGGATACTGGGATGAGAACCCAGGAGTGCTTAACCACTAAGCCACACCACTAGCCTTTTTTATTCTTTAGTATGAGACAGGATCTCACTAAGTTACTTAGGGCCTCACTAATTTGCTGAAGCTGGCTTTGAACTTGCAATCCTCCTGCCTCCATCTCTTGAGTCACTGGGATTACGGGGATGAGCCACCAAACTTAGCTATCAGCTAGCCTAGCTAGCAAAAAATATTGCTTTTTCCAATATTGTCCCCAGTATATGGCTTGTCTTTTCATTCTAACATGTCTTTCTTGCACAGACAAAATTTTTTTCAAATATATATATATATATTTGCTAAGTTACCCAGTTGGCCTCGAACTTCCAATCCTCCTGCCTCAGCTTCCAAGTTGCAAGGATTACAGGTGTGTGCAACTGCACTCAACTAGAAATTTTTTATCCTAATGATACCTAACTTATGGATTCTTTTTTCATGGACAGTGCCTTTGGCATTGTAAGAGTTTTATAGTTTTGCTATTTATATTTGGCTCTATGATCTGTTTGGATTAGTTTTTGTGAAACATGTAAGGTGTGTATCTAGATTCAGTTGTTTGCATGTGGATGGCCAGTTATTTAATATCCTTTTATGAAAAGATTATCTTTCTTCCATTGTACTGCCTTTGCTCCTTCATTAAAGATCAACTAACTATATTTATGAAGGTCTATTTCTGGGTAGGGAGCCTTCACTACATATTGTATTGTGATTTTTGAGGTTTGAATCATGTGAAAATAATCACTACTTAAAAAGGGAAAACAAAAATATGACCAGTCTCCTCCTTCTCCCAAGTGAAGGCAAGAAATGATTGCTTCACCATCTCAACATTACATGATTATCTTACTTGAAAGATATTTTCACAATGTCTCATTTACTTTTAGCGGAAAACTGATTTTCATTGTTATTGTTTGCACCTCACAAAATGACATATTGGTTTGGATATTCAGTCCTTATTTTGAGAGTTGTTTAACCTGTTTTAAGTCAAACTTCAGTGTTTCTTCTGTTTTTTAAAGTATCTTCAGACATACACTATAGTCCCTCCTTATCTGTAGTTTTGCTTCCTCAGTCAACAGTAATCTGAAAATATTACATGAAAAATTCCAGAAATAAACAATTTCTAAGTTTTAAATTGCACACCATTCTGAGTAGTGCGATAGATTCTCATGCCATCCTAGTCTTTTCTGCCTGGGATGTCAATTATCTTTTTGTCCAGTGTTTCCACATTGTATATGCTACCCACTCACTAGTCACTTATATGCCATCTCAGTTCTCAGATCAACTGTCACAGTGTCACAGAGTTTGTATCACAGTGCCTATGCAACCCCATTTTATGTCCTCATGTTGACATTATATCATCTCACATTAACACAAGAAGGAAGGTGAGTAGAGTAGAATAAGACATTTTTTGGGGGGGTGGGTACCAGGGATTGAACTCAGGGGCACTAAACCAATGAACCACATCCCCAGCCCTATTTTGCATTTTTTTATTTAAAGACAGGGTCTCACTGAGTTGCTTAGTACTTCAATTTTGCTAAGACTGGCTTTGAACTTCCAATCCTCCTGCCTCAGACTCCCGAGCTCCTGGGATGACAGGCATGTGCCACTGCACTCAGCTGAATAAGACATTTTGAGAGAGAGAAGAGATCACATTAACATAACTTTTATTGTAGTATGCTGTCATTGCCACATTTTATTTGTGGTTATTGCTGATTTCTTACTGTGCCTTCCTTATCAATTAAATTTAACCATAGGTAAATATAAAACACAGTATACATAGTACTATCCATGATTTCAGGCAGCCACCCAGGACCCTGAAATGTACCCCTCCTTGGATATGGAGGGACTCCTGCATAAGAAAAAAAAGAAGAAGAAGAAAATAGCAAAGCTGTCACTATGCATCACCTACAATTGTGAGGAACAATTATTTGGGAGCACATAATGTCTAGTTAACTTTATGACTACTTTTTGAGAAAAGTAAAGTGTAAATTCAAGTATTATAAAGCAAAGAGTTTAAACTCATGGAGAAATTCTAAGACAATTTTTTTTGTCTTGGAATAGTTTTTTGAATAGTTTTGCTTTAAAAATTAAAAAGAATTCTCTGCAAAGCAAGCAATTATCCCTTACTCTATCCTGTTGTATCCTTGTCCCTCTCACACTATATGCAAGTGGTACATCTGGCTTCTTAAGTGACATGATTAAATGTGTGAAACCCTGGTTCACAGTAAAGGGCAATCACAAAGGTCTTAAAATGCACTTTTCACTCACTGCCTTTGAATTCTGTGAGCAGGATACATGTGGGGTGGGAGAGGGGGACAAAATTGAGTGAAAGAATGAATGAACCAGTAAATGAATGAAAGAACAGATTGTAGAACTGTTTTATGGCAACGCAAAAGTAGGCATTCACTTCAGCAGTCACTCTCTCCTTTTGGAACTAAGTGTGAGGGAGTGAAATGATGCAGAAAAATATTATGTAGAGAATAAGCACTTCAGGCTACTTTCGGTAGCCTGACAGTTTTTTGGACTGCCATGAAAGTGCAGCAGACAGATCAAGCTGACATTCAAAAATTAGAGATGTGACAGCTCCTGCTATGGGAAAAATAGCCAGGGAGGTGCAGAGGCAAGCTGTGCATACTCCAGGTTGCCCAAATGCAAATTAAGGGACAATTCGTAGAGGCTCAGAGTCAGTTCTCATCTTTTACTCATTTTTACAAAGACAAAATAAACATCAGCATTACCACTTTCAAATTTAAAGGACACTGTCTTTAAGAAAGTGACATGCCCAGATCACCCGTGATGATTGGGGTTTACTGCAAAGATATATCTGGCAGCAAAGGACATATTGCCTCTCTGGGCAGTGATGGGGTTTCTGGGTCCCACTACCATTTGGACAGCTAAGACAACAGGAGAGAATGAGAATAACAACTCCACATCCTTTAGGATACAGCTTGAGCACCTGCTTCAATTTCTCATTACAGTCTCACAAAAACAGTATTGAGTTGGTTTGTCTCCATTCAAAAGGGGCAGTTTCACATTCAGCCACCTCCAACCTGATATGGCTGGCTGCCTTTGTCCATGGGTCCATCCCTTGGCCAGCCTCATCAGGTGCAGCTGAGGAAGGTGGTTGGTTATTAAACACAAAAGACTCAAGATGTGGCAATTTCTGCAAAAATCATCATCATCATCATCAACAACTACTTTCAGTGAAAGGCAGCTGTGGGCAAGGTGAGTGGAAGTTATATCCCAGGCAAACTGCATTGGTCAATGGCAATGCTCTCCTGCTTTATGCGGTTATCTTTGACCTCCCTTTCTCTATATCTGCCTAAACACCAAGACATGTCAAGATTTCTCTAAAATATCTTTTAGATTCTTCCCTTCCTCCCCTCCTGGGGCAGGCACAAATATGTTGCTCCAAGCCTTCTTTAAGAAAGTGACTCCCTGCCCAGCTGTAAGAGTGTGTTTGCCAGTGACCTCCAGCTGTCAGCTTCTTCAGACTCAACCTCAGCTTTCAAGCTGAGGTCACTGCTTTCGTTGGTTTACTGTTGCTATAACACAATTCCACAGATTAGGTAACTGATAAAGAATAAAGGTTTGTTCAGATCATGGTTCTGGGGATAGGGAGGTCCAAGGTCTAGGGGCTACCTCTGGTGGGATCCTTCTTGCTACTAAGGACTCTCCATGGAGTTCCAAGCTGGCACAGCACATCACAGAGCAACAGGGGTGCATAAAAGAGACAGAGCCACACTGGCTTTTATTATAGACATACTTGGGAGGTAATCCATTAATCTATAATCCATGATATTTATGACCTAATTACCTCTTAAAGGTCCCACCTGGGTCTTCCTCTGAATACCTTTTAACCTGAGTTTTGGTGGGAATATTCAAACCATAATAGTCACACTCTTCTTGGAGAGATCCCCAACCAATGACCAGACAAAAGTTTGCCAAGGCCTAGCCATTCCCACTCTGCATAAAACTGCTCACAGGCGGGCCATCTCAGGGGCAGAGTTCCTGCTGACAAGATGCAGCATCTTCTGATGTTCTGCTTATAAAATCTGCTTCTTCCTCCTCTTTGTTTCCCTCTTTTCCTTTCTTTTATTTTCTTTTATTACTTTTTCTTTTTTTTTCCTCCAAGAGAACCTAACCTACAAGAGAGACTCCCTTCCCCTGATCCTGAGGGTATGACACAGCCCACTGGCCAAGATTCTTGTTGTTTGAAGTTATCTCCCCAGAACCTGCACCCATCCAAGGGGGGCACTGATATCCCCCCTGGGGACAGTGGGAAGCACCACTGAGTTTTACCTGGAGAGAACAGATTTAAAGAAAACAAACGATGTGCTTAGAACTGGAAGAACCATCATTAGGAGAAAAAAGAAAAATGGGTTTAAACCTCCAGGTTTTGGTTCAATATTGGACTTTCTCTTCTGCTCATTCTTTCCTTTCTTCTTCTTCTTCATCATCATCTGCTTTAACAATTAAAAGAGTTCAACAGTAGAAATCTTTGCTACCTGAGTTAGGGAACACCTATCACCAGAAAAGCTGGATTTGGTGATTAAGCAATTGACCTTATGAATTATAAAGTCTGGGTTCTATAATTCTATTGTGAATCCTCTATTCTTTATTTGCTGCAGATTATAGAAGACTGTCTTTGACTTAAATAGTTCCTGATCTAATAAACAAGACCCTATTTTATGCAGACCGTAATTAAAGGCATACAGTATAAACAAATATTTAAAATACTATCTCGATAATTCATCAATACCAAATCTTGATATACTCTCTCAATACGTGGAGCTTTCAACGCATACCTAAAAATTAGAATTGAGCTAAATATATGCACATAACTCTGACATGGGAGAGTTCCAGTTCCTGTAATCCCCTCCCCCTACTACAGGTTTGGAATGATTAGAATTCTTTGACTTTCGGATCATGAAGTAAGAATCATCTATTTCCTTGAGATTTTGCCCAGGTAGAAGCTGGTTCAAAATGGTAACAGGAAACCATTAAGAGGTCATGTTGCAAGAAATTTTAATTTTTGCAACAGTAATCAAAAGTTTAAGGCAGACGTGGTAGTACACACCTGTAATCCCAGCTACTTGGGAGGCTGAGGCAGGAGGATCTCAAGTTCTAGGCCAGCCTGGGCAATATATTGAGACCCTGTCTCAAAATAAAATTTTAAAAGGGCTGGGGATGTAGCTCAGTAGTAGAGTCCTGGGTTCAACTCTCAGCACCACCAAAAGAACAACCACAAAAAACTTCAGTTTGAAATTCAAATTTTAAAGGGTTCAAAGGTAAAAAACAAAAGAAGAAAAACAAAAAAGTTACAAGAATAAAACTCAAACTTGTTCATTGCTTTTCACTATTTCAATTAAAAATCAGAGTTCTATTAACAAAAACTAATGTTTCATCTTTACAATAAACCTTAGGAACTTCAGATTTTTTTAGTTGAATAGAATGGAACAGACAAAATCAGTTTCTAGATCTTAAACCCTAAGGGGAGAAAATTAAGACCTGCTAAACAGATCACATATATTCAGGTTTATATTGTTACAACTCCAGTAATTTAGATGAGTCAATTAATAATATCTGCAACACACCTGAGGGTAGGTTTAAGGCAAGTTGAATTTTAAGATTGGATAAAAGTTAAAATGCAAATAAAAATAAAAGCAAGAAGAAGGGGACATAGTGGTTAAAAAGACTGATGTCAGAGTCCATTTCTAGTTTGGATTCAAGTTTTGCCTCCTACTAACTTCAGAATCCTAAGCAAGTTACCTCACCTTTGTATGTCTCTATTTTCTCTTAAATAAGGATAAGGAAACCAACTTCATTTTGGTTTTGTGAGATTTCACATATCAAGCATTTGGCACACAGTTTGGTACATACTAAGTGTCCAATTTTCTATGAGAATGAAAATGTTCTAAAACAAAATACAAATTTAAAATAAAAATTGCATTTTTTTTTTTTTTTGCAGTGCCGTGGAGGGAACCCAAGGCCTTATGCTTGCTGAGCTACACTCGCAGCACTATTTCTAATTTTTAAGTGGTTAAGTTGTAGAGCAGGAAAATTGAAATATGAGAATTACAGTTATTATTCATTGAATCTCTACCTTGAGCCAAACATAGTACCAGACACTTTATCTCTTCCTAATGTTCACTTTATGTCTGATATCATTATCTCTTTTTATAGATGAGGAAACAGAAGATCAGAAGGTCAGAGAGGTTGCAAGTGATTCAATAACTCAACTTCTGTTCATTATGCTGTATTGCCTGTAACAGTTGTGATGAAATCAAACTGTAAATGAAATTAATGTGATATTTTAAACAACACAACCAATTGATAACATCTATTATCATACCTGTCAGCTGTCAGATGTCATGGAACTTCCTGTTTGGATATTCCCAAGGGTGAGGAGCTTGCTCTCTCAGAGGCAGTACAGTTCACTGCTGAACAGTTTGATGCCTGCAGAAATTCTCCTTTATTTTAGTGATGTGTGCTCCAATGGTTGATTTACAGCACAAAAGAAGAGGCATCACCTTCTATTTCAGTAGCATTTCAACAATTTTCACAGTGTGATTAACCTCCATTCCTGGTTTGGCATCATGGTTCTTGGAGTACCTTGTGGACCTTGGTCTTAAAGAATCCCCTGATTGAACAAAAAGTAAGATGGAAGACTCCACACTGTCCATCTCCCTGTGGTGCCATAGCTTTTCTTGATTTGTGACCTTTACTACCATTCCTTTAAGATGCATACCACAAGACACTGAGGGACTTTTCAAAGTTAAAGAAATGAATGATAACTTTAGAGAAGGGTTGGAAAAATTATTAAGAGTAATTCACTAAAATGATAACATAGTGACTTGAAGAAATTAAGTTATTCACTTTGGATCAGAATCAAGAATGACCAAAATATCATGTTCGCTTTAACTCACCCAAGGATGAGCTGTAAGTTTTACATTTTTTAGTTACTGTTATATACCCTTCTTTAAACAATTGAGTACTATACATAGACATTCAAACATATTTACCATATAAACCAGGAAAGTCCCCCCTCTTCTCTCTCTCAAATGAGGAGTAACCTTTATTTTCTTGAAGACCTAAAATCCCTTGAGGCTGGGAAAAAACACTTCAGGCTTCCTTTGAAAGTAATATCCCTCAAAATATTTATTTGTTGTTTTAAAAACACAACCAAGAAAGCAAAGAAACCAATTGAAAATGAAGAAAAGGAAATGGCAAGCACACACATGAAAAAAAAAAAAAATACCCAACATCATTAGCCATGAGGGACATGCATTCTAAAAGCAGGAGATACCACTATATACCCCTGAGTGGCTACAATCAAAGATACTGACAATACTAAGGGTTGACAAGGATGTAGAACTGGAACTCTTGAATATTGCTGGTAAGAATACAAAATGGTACCACCACTTTGGAAATGGTTTCTTACAAAGTTCAACCCAAAGTTGCTATTTAATCCCTCAATCCCACTCTGAATTATTTAACCCAGAGAAATAAAGGCATATGTCCACACTAAAACTAGTATGTGCAAGTTTACAGCCTCTTTATTCACACTAGCCAAAAACTAGAAATAACTGGATATCCAACAAGGGGTAAGTAGATAAACACATTGTGGTATATTCATATAAGGGAGTATTACTCCATAATAAAAAGAAATGGACTAAATAGATCCACATATTTTAACAAATGTGAAAAAGTAATTTAGCAAAGGATGGATACACTTTTTAACAAATGACGCTGGGACAACTGGACACCCATAATTGAAAGAGAAAAGCTTCAACCTAACCCTCATACATTATACTATATAAAAAATATACCTAAAATGGGTCATGAAATTAAATGTAAAACTAAAAAACTTAAAGCACATAGGAGAAAAAAATCTTGGGGATTTAGGGCTAAGCAAAGGATTCTTAGACTTGATAATCTAGATTTCACCCAAATTAAGGCTTTGGTCTGTGAAAAAACCCAGTTAGGATGATTTAAAATATAAATATAAAAACCACATACACACAAAAAAGATAAGCTACAGTCTGAGAGAAAATATTTGCAAACTAGGTATCTGACAAAGATGTAGTGTCTAGAATATACAAAGAATTCTCAAAGCTCAAGAGCAAAAAAAAAAAAAAAAAAAAATCCACTTAGAAAATGGGTAAAAAGACATATGGATGGCAAATAAGCACACAAAATGAAGTTTAACATCATTAAACAGCACGAAATGCAAATTAAAATCACCAGGAGCTAATCTCTACCCAACTATCAAATTGGCTAAAATAAAAAGTACTAACACTACCAAATGCTGGTGAGGATGTAGAGAAACTAGATCTCTCAGACATGGCTGGTGAGAATATAAAATGGTACAACCACTCTGGAAAACAGTTTTGTTTGAAAACTAAACATATCACTACCATATGAGCTGTTAATTGCACTCCTGGGCATTTATTCCAAAGTAATAAAACCTATGTTCACACAAAAAACAGTTCACAAGTGTTGATAGCAGCTTTATTTGTAACAGTCCCAAATTGGAAACAACCCAAGGGTACTTAAAACAATGATTAAATAAACTGAGATACAACCCTAGCATGGAATACTATTCAGAATACGAAAGAGCCAACCATCAATATATGCAGCGACCTGGATGAATCACCAGTTAGGCTGTGTGACACAAACCCATCCCCAAAAGGCTACACACTGTGATTACATGCATATAACATTCTTAAAATGATAAAATCATAAAAAATGGAGAACATATTAGTGGTTGGCAAGACTTGGAGAGAGGGTAGGGATGGGAAGAGTGTGGCTATAAAAGGACAACCAGCCGTTCTTGTGGTGATGGAAGTGTTCTGTATCTTGACTGCATCAATGTCAGTATCTTGGTTGTGATATTGTACTATGGTCTGCAAGACAGTACCATTGGGGAAACTGGAGAGAGGTTACATAGGACTTCTCTGCTTTATTATGCTAAGTGAAAAAGTCAGACAGAAGATGCTACATACTGTATGATTTCTTTTATATAAAATTCCATATATATGTATATGTATGTATATATATGAAGCATAACAGAAAAAGGTTGGGTGGTTGTCAGGCCTGGGGGTATGGTGAAATATTTGAATGCAAAAGGGCACAAGGGAAATTTTGGAGTGATGGGAATATTTTATTGCATATTGTGATTCTGGAGAGAGTAATATGATTTTGTAACATAGGCAAGTTTTATCAAAACTTATATTTTTCACCTAAAATTAGTGAATTTTAGTATATGTAAATTCTATTTCAATATTTTGGAAAAAATTTAAAACTGCATTTAATACATAAATCAAAGAAAAAGTTCCTTAATGTTTATATACCATTGATTAAATAATTTATATATTTTTATAAAGTACAAAACAAAATAAAATAATTTTGACACATTAGGAAAAGAGACATTGGGATTACTGTACATAGTAGACATGAATATGATAAAATGTGGTAATAGGTTATTTTAACAGTTATCCTAACCAGGAAAAATGTAATATTATCTACTAAAAGAGACTCATGCTATATCGGAGCACTCAGGAAATGCTCTAGAGCTATAGAATCCACAGGTATGTAAATTATGTAACAATTTCAGGACTATTTAGGTCACTATTGGTTAGGATTAGGTTTAACTGCAAATGACAGAAATTCCAAATAATCAGGGGCTAATTACATAAAATTCTACTCAACAACAACGATGACAATGCAGAGGTCCCCAGTCAGGGCTGGTCTGACAGTCCTAAGTTTTGAGAACCCAGCTGCCTTCAACTTCAGGGTTCTGTTTTCCTTTGCATTCTGCCTCACACGGGTTTGCTTGGGAGGCTCTTGACTGTCCACATTCTGAAAGGGGAAAAGACAAAGCACAGTATAACCCTTTCCTATTAAGGACAATCTCCTGAGGTCCCACATGAAACATCTCCTTACATCTCTTTGGGCATTTCTTATTTACATGGCACCCTCAATTGGAAGGAAGGATAAGAAATATGGTCTTCAACACTTCTCAAAAGAAGCAATACAAATGGTCAACAAATATAGGATATAGAAAAAATATTCAACCTCATTAGCAATTAGGGAAGTGCAAATAAACACTGCACTGAGATTCCGTCTCACACCAGCCAGAATGGCAATTATCAAGAATACAAACAATAATAAATGCTGGAGAGGATGTGGAGAAAAAGGAACACTTACACATGGTTGGTGGGATTTTAAAGTAGCACAACCTCTTTGGAAATCCGTATGAGGTTTCTCAAAAGACTAGGCATAGAACCACCAAATGACCCAGCTATACCACTCCTCGGTATTTACCCTGAAGAATTAAAGTCATCATACTACAGTGATACATGCATACCCATGTTTATGGCAGCACAATTCACATAGCCAAACTATGGTACCAGCCTAGGTGTTCAACAGCAGATGTATGGACAAAGAAAATGTGGTATACATACATGAGAGAGTTTTATCCAGCCATCAAGAGAATGAAATCCTGCCATTTGCAGGATTTGGATGAATGGAACCAGAAAACATGAGGTTAAGTGAAATAAACCAGACACAGAAACACAAGTATTGTACATGTTCTCCCTTATGTGAAAAATTAAATTACCTGAAAATAAAAGAGCGACTATAAGGGATTGGGAAGAGAGAAGAAGGGAAAGGGATAAGGAAGACTGGAGGATGGACACAATTCACACGTGGTTTATGCATGTATAGAAACATCACAGTGAATCCCATTAATTTTTTTTTTTTTTTTTTGTACCGTTTTTTGGGCGGTGTTGGGGATTGAACCCAGGGCCTTGTGCATGCGAGGCAGGCACTCTACCAACTGAGCTATATCCCCAGCCCCTCCCATTAATTTTTACAACTAACATATGATAATAATCATAGTTAAAAAGGAGGGAAAAAACTTAAAAAGGAAGAAATTATACAGGAAAAAACTTGCAGACCCATCCACAAGCCATACTTACATTTGCTTCTTCAAATGTTCTCAAGTCTCTATCTCTTGACAAGTCTGAACAGGAATTATAACTTTTCTAAAAAAACTAAAACATCCAACATGCTGGGAATGTGCATCTGTGGTAAAGCCCTTTCCTAGCATGTGTGAGGTCCTGGGTTCAATTCCCAGCACTGGAAAAAAAAATGAAGTAAAAATGTTAAAACATCCAACACGTCATGAATTGATTTGCAGTTATTCAATAATTATAAATACTTGATTTTTCTAAGAAATTGTGCTGTGCAAAATTATCGAGGCAAAAATACGTGTGAAGGGAAAAAAACCCTCCTTATTAATAACAATTTAAAAATTTATGTACTTTCTTTGGTAGCACTTATGCTAAAAAAACTTATCACTAATCTGTGATATTTGAAATATACCTTTCTTAAAACTTTCTGTAAATATGATCTATGCAGCAAGGGATTAAAATTTGGCTTTTAAAAATAATAGGTTTTGTTTTTCTATGTAATCCTATATATTTATCTATACAATCCTGTTCTATATTTTCAGAAATACAGGATTGAGGGACTGGGGATATAGCTCAGCTGGTAGAGTGTTTGCCTAGCAAACACAAGGCCCTGGATTCAATCCCCAGCTCTGAAAAAAAAAAAAAAAAAAAA
>JAJEJO010002223.1:72173-96829 GCA_020662805.1 Glaucomys volans | reverse complement strand
TTTACAGACTGCATTTTGATTCATTGTACACAAATGAGGTACAACTTTTCATTTCTACGGTTGTGCATGATGTAAAGTCATACCATTCATGTAATCATACATGTACGTAGGGCAATGATGTCTGTCTCATTCCACTATTTTTTATACCCCTCCCCTCTCCTCCTCTCATTTTCCTCTATGTAATCTAAAGTTCCTCCATTCTTCTCTCTTTCCACCCTCCCAACCTGATTATATATCATCATCCACTTACCAGGGAAAACATTCAGCCTTTGGTTTCTTGGGATTGGTTTATTTCACTTAGCATGATATTCTCCAATTCCATCCATTTATCTGCAAATGCCTTAATATTATTCTTCTTTATGGCTGAATAATATTCCATTGTGTTTATATACCACAGCTCCTTTAGCCATTCATCTATTGAAGGGCATCTAGGTTCATTCCACAGTCTAGCTATTGTGAATTGAGCGGCTATGAACATTGATGTGGCTGTGTTACTGTAATATGCTAATTTTAAGTCCTTTGGGTATAAACTGAGGAGTGAGATAGCTGGGTCAAAAGGTGGGTCCATTCTAAGTTTTCTGAGGAATCCCCACACTGCTTTCCAGAGTGGCTACACCAATTTGCAACTCCACCAGCAATGTAAAAGTGTGCATTTTTCCCCACAGCCATGCCAGCATCTACAATTGTTTGTGTTCTTGATAATAGCCATGCTAACTGGAGTAAGATGAAATCTTAGAGTTGTTATAATTTGCATTTCTCTAATTACTAGAGATGTTGAACACTTTTTCATATATTTATTAATCACCTGTACATCGTCTTCTGTAAAGTGTCTGTC
This sequence comes from Glaucomys volans, assembly GCA_020662805.1. Lineage (NCBI taxonomy): Eukaryota > Metazoa > Chordata > Mammalia > Rodentia > Sciuridae > Glaucomys > Glaucomys volans. The sequence continues at coordinate 95,994 of JAJEJO010002223.1, read as the reverse complement.
CAGTTCCTCGGCCCATTTATTGATTGGATTCTTTGTATTTCTGGTATAAAATTTTGTAAGTTCTTTATGAGGTTTGGAGATTAGTGCTCTATCTAACGTGCGTGTGCAAAAGTTTTTCTCCCACTCTATAGGCTTTCTTTTCACATTATTGATTATATCCTTTGCTGAGAAAAAGCTTTTTAGTTTGAATCTATCCCATTTATTGATTCTTGCTTTGATTTCTTGTGCTCTGGGAGTCTTGTTAAGGAAGTCTGATTCTAAGCCAATGTGATGACGATTTGGGCCTCCTTTGTCTTCTATTTGGTGCAGGGTCTCTGGTCTAATTCCTAAGTCCTTGATCCATTTTGAGTTGAGTTTTGTGCAGGGTGAGAGATAGAGGTTTAATTTCATTTTACTACGTATGTATTTCCAGTTTTCCACCATTTGTTGAAGAGCACCATTTGTTGAAGAGGCTAACTTTCTCCATTGTAAATTTTTGGCTCCTTTGTCTAGTATGAGGTTACTGTATTTTTGTGGGTTTGTCTCTTTGTCTTCTATTCTGGTTCCATTGGTCTGCCTGTCTATTTTGGTGCCAGTACCATGCGATTTTTGTTATTATTGCTCTGTAGTACAGTTTAAGGTCTGGTATTGTGATACCTCCTGCTTCACTCTTTCTGCTCAGGATTGTTGTGGCTATTCCAGGTTTCTTATTCTTCCAGATGAAGTTCATGATTGCTTTCTCTATTTCTATGAAGAATGTCATTGGATTTTTAATTGGAATTGCATTGAATCTGTATAGCGCCTTTGGTAGAATGGCCATTTTGACAATATTAATTCTGCCTATCCAAGAACATGGGAGATCTTTCCATCTTCTAAGGTTTTCTTCAATTTCTTTCTTTAGTGTTCTATAGTTTTCATTAAAGAACTCTTTCACCTCTTTTGTTAGATTGATTCCCAAGTATTGTATATATATATTTTTTAGGCTACTGTGAATGGAGTGGTTTTCCTAATTTCTCTTTCAGAGGATTCATCACTTATGAAAAGAAATGCATTAGATTTATGCATATTGATTTTATATCCTGCTATGTTGCTGAATTCATTTATTAGTTCTAGAAGTCTTCTAGTGGAGTTTTTTTTGGATCCTCTAAATACAGAATCATGTCATTGGCAAATAGTGACAGCTTGAGTTCTTCTTTTCCTATTCATATCCCTTTAATTTCTTTGGTCTGCCTAATTGCTCTGGCTAGTGTTTCAAGGATGATGTTGAATAGAAGTGATGAAAGAGGGCATCCCTGTCTGATATTTGAATTTTAATAGTCCCTTTTAATTGATTTCTTGATTTCTGAATCAAGAAATCAATTGATTTCTATTCCCTGAATCAAGTAAATGTTTCAAAAAACACAATGTCCCATTTATTGTTAGTATTTATACATAACTGGATTATACAAGTCTTATTTCTCTTCCTCATTTTTACTCCCTATCTCATTTTTATTGCTACCAAATCTAGACCAGGTAATTTTTCAAAGAAACAAACATAAATATAATAAAATAAAATGTGTTCAATCTTTCCTAATAAGAAATACTCCCTACTATTTTCAGGTTTAAGTATTTAGAATGTGTTTAACAATGAATTTCATTTATCCATGTTATTATCCATGTATAGTAGTATTAGTAATCACCAAAGTGCTGTTTCTTTAAAAAAGCATTTTGGTGATTACTAATACTACCATATATGGATAATTTCCATATATTTCATTATTCATTTCATTATTCTTCCATTGAACCAATGTTTACCAGTTATCTATAAAGAAGTGGCCATTTTTTTCCCTCCAAAAATATGATTGTATTGTGATCCGAAAGTGTCTTTTTGGTTTTCATCTTTCCAGTCTTGGCACTTGATTTATCCAGTATTCAAATAGCTATTTCAGCGGGGCCCAGTGGTGTACACCTGTAATACCAAGGACAGGCAGCTCAGGCAGGAGGATCACAAGTTCAAAGACAGCCTGAGAAACTTAGTGAGACCCTGTCTCAAAATAAAAAATAAAAAGGGCTGGAGATCTAGCTCAGTGGTAGAGTACTCATGGGTTCAAGTCATAAAATAACTAAAATAGTCATTTGATAAATATTTTTTAAAGAACAAATGTGATCTTTCCAGACCCATATCCATGGATGTTATTCTGTTTTTTCTTTTTCTTCTCCTTCTCCCTCTTTTTTTCCCCCCTGGATATTGAATCCAGACCTCCTACATGCTAAGCAAGCACTCTAGGATTGAGCCCAGCTTTGTTCTTTTTCTAAAGATGAAACCAAACATCCATGGGGGCATCAAACATTTTACTGACATTACAGAATCCCCTGATCCTGATATTATTTAATTACCCTTCTAGAAAAGCCCTTGGGACATTTGACAAAGAACTATAGAAAACAATAATCAAGGCCTCATGGTAAAATGAGCTCTCTGCTCTGTCTCTGTACCTCAGGTCTTGGCACTTTCTCTGGATTTGGTAGTCTCTTTATTCTCAGGTCAAGTTCAACAGCCACTTCTCCTCCCAGTCTTCTAACTGTCCACTTCCTCTAATAGAACAACCAAGCCTTTCTGTCAGTAGACAAAGGTTAGTTTTTCTTTCCAAAACTTGACCTTGGTACTGTTTTCAGTTTGCAACCTTTCTGCAGAGGCTGCGTACCTGAGATATTGTTAACTTGTTTGTACCATCTGCATGCATAAGCTATGATTAGCTGTGTTAGGAAAATCACAAAAGAAAGGTGACCTTGAAACTGCTTAGATAGATCTTCGGACAACTGGTGGTTTAGAAAACCAATTCGACACGTGTGCTTTTCTTCCACTGGTCACTTACCAATTAACATGTTCCTACAGGTTTTTTGTTTTGTTTTGTTTTGGTTTTGCTGTTGTTGTTGTTTTAATTATTCAAGCCTGAAGCCTACTGACAGTGTTAGCCTGACTGAAAAAAAAATCAATGTTTAACAAATAAGTGAGGCATTAATGTGTGAAAAGTCAATGATGTCAAAAACACATCTATCTGACTTGCCTAGAATAACCATCTAATGTTGTATATAGTGGGTTTGGTTTACATTTCCTATCAAGTCATTAAAATATTGAAATATCTCAGGAATTTCTGAGGATTTTATGGCTAAAAAAGAGTAGGAACTCCTCCTAAAAAATAACTTCAAGTTCAGAGCAATTGCCCCAGAGGAAGGATGGAGAAAGCTAGAATACAGAAATCCTGCTCATAGGTCCAAGAAAAATTTTATATCAGGCCCCAGGAAAACTGCCAGAAATTTACATTATGCTTGATTCCTTTTTCAAATGTGTGTTTCTCTAGAAAGGGGAAAAATAAAACAAACTTTTTCTTTTCATATATATGAATTTTTTATTGTATTTTAAACCTTCAATGAATTCCAAATGTTCACTTTGCTTACTCTTGAGTACTCAGGACTGAAATCCATGCCAAGAAGAGACTTGGTCTCCTGGCCTCTCCACTCCATGATTACTTTGAAGGTGAACTGATCATTTCTGAATTTTAAATGAGCACACCATTGAAACTGTGAACTCCCAGATGTCTTTACATGCCTCAAGGCATGGCCACATGGTGGCAAGGTCCACTGGTCCAGCAGACAGAGTAGTGCCAATACTTTCTCCCACTTTCATTTTTTCCTACCTCTCCACAGAAATGATTCCCAAAGCCAGACAAAATTTCTTGTATTACAAACCAACACCCTCATTTCTGGTCAAATGATCACTTCCAAAAGCTATTCCTAATGCTTCACACCAAATTAAGGTCTTCACCTTTGCTTATAAAATGAAAAAATAGAATAAAATTATCATTGACTGAAGATTTAGGGTTCAAATGTTAAAATTGTGCCAAGTTAAGATTCTTAATATAACCTTTCCTTTTTTCTCATTGAAAGAGCATGTGTTTTTGAAAAATAAGCATAAACCATTTGCAAGAATCTAGGAGTAATTTCCACTGACTACATTGTATGGGAAGCCAAATCAAGAAATTCTATTATGGATACTTTGTCCTCTGAAAAAGAAGAGCAGAGTTGATATGGAAAAATTTAAACTTTCAAGTCCCACATATTTGGAAGATTGTGGTTAGAGGATTGATCACTTGAGCCCAGGAGTTTGAGATCTGCATGGGCAACATAACATTACCTCGTTAAAAAAAAAAAAAAAGTTTTAAGCTTTCAAAATATTTATTCAATCAGAATGTACAAACCCCAGGAGAAATCACAAGAAAAATACCAAAGACTGGGAGACCGTTGGTTACAAAAAGTGATGGAAAGATCCCTGGAATAGAGAACCACAGATAAGGTCATATGTGGAAACACGATGACAGCCCACAGTGTTTAAGTTTGTGGTGTTTCCATTTATCAAAGCTGAATAAAGAAGAACCACAGATAGCTTCTGATTCTTGACAATATAAATTCCCCTCGTTGCAGACAACTGGACAATTGGATCCAGGAAAGATTCTGTTGTCATGGTGGCCACTCAGTAAATGATAAATGTGAACATCTGTTTGATTTCAGAATTTCAGCAATAGAGTCCATAGTTGCCCTGTCCTACAATGTTAGATCTATCCGTTTTCAAGAGGAGAGTAAAAAAAGGCCGAGGAAATGTCATCATTTAGAAGGAACTTCCCTCATTGACATATAATAGGAAAACAATCACTACCACAATATAAGAGCTACCCAAAATTATAGAATACAAGGAAACAGAATGCATATATGTTTGAAGACTCTGAGGAAGAACATATGTGACAAAATTATTTACTATGGGAAAAGAAGAAAATTTTAGAAAATGCCTATTTGTGTCTTTAATGGAATGTGAAGACATATGCTGTCAATCAGTGGTCCATAAGGCAAGAATGGAAGGGGACTAATAATTTAACTGCAGAATTTAGAATGCCATTGGAGGAAAGAAAGCATTTGATCAAATCAGTAATTTTTAGAATGAATATTAGGATTTTTTTTCCAGAGAGACATCCTCACCTTTTCATAAACAGAGCTCATAGCTCAGATTTCTCAAATTCATATTCATTAGCTCTTAGTTCACTCTGCTGCACTATAATTGTATTTAGTGGCTGTCTCTGCCCTAAACTGTGAGTTTCTTCAAAAAGGAACCATGACTTACCTGTTTTTCCATTTTAGATCTGAAATGTCTATGGGAAGATCCATAGTCATGGAGCTATTGGGAGGTGGTAAGTAGTTGAGTCTATAGGAGCAATTCACAATTAAGTGAGGAAATATTCCTTTTCTAAGGTCATTCTAGATGTCAACATAATAGATTACTTATGTTTATTTTAACTACCTTTTATCATAAGATCAATTTTCCTTTTCTTTCTTCCTTCATTTCTTTTCCTTCTCCTTTTATATCATTTATTTTTTCCCATTTTCTTTCTTGCTTGCTTCTTTTCTTAAAGTCTTTACCATGTTTTGGACTTGCCAAGGACATCTAAACATTACAGTACTAGCAGTGGTAACAAATAAAATTTAAATTGCAATGGCTTAAAAATAGAATTTACCCCTCACTCAACTACGAGGTGATGAAAGCAGGTCTACTAGACTTTCAGGGATGCATTTTATAATCCCATCCTCCTACAGGCTTCAACTGCTTTCCATTCAGCAGGCACATTAAGAACCTAATAGAGTTCAAAGAGGGAAAATTTTATGGACCTGACCCACAGATGGAGCACATCATATCTCAATAGCTAGCACTCAGTCACAGGACCATCCCTAACTATAAGGGAGACTGGGCAGTGGAATCCAGCTTTGGCAGTAATAGAAAAATGAGTTTGGAGAAGAGTGAGCCTCTGTCACTAACTCCAGGTTATTTCAGCAATAGGTAATCAGGATCTATAGCACTATGTACAGCCCTCTCCTTATTTTCTCAATCATTGCAATAATCTGATGGAATTGGGAATTAATATGTCCAATTTAGTAACCTAAGGTCACATATTTCTGAATGACAAACCAAGATTGGGCCCACTTCTGATTGTAAGCCCCATGCACTACACTGCTTTCTACAACTAAATTAATGTTAAAGTGAGATTATAGCCTGACTGCATTGTTACATTTAAGAGATCATGTAACTGCCACATCTTCAATGGAGTCCAACCTTTGAGAGGTTTTTCCAACTGGAGTGATGGAGTCATGCTGATTTACCTGAATTCTTTCCTGATATACTGTATGGCACAGTTCTGAAGAGATCACTGCAGCCTCCTGTGAGGAATGGGGCAATATTTAGTGCCATCACTTGTCTCAACAGTGCTAACAGACTAAAACAAATGTTCATTTTCAGAGTGAACTTTAGACCACACAATTTAAAAAGACATTTTAAAACTAGTTTCATTTTATTTTTACTACCCTTGGAACAGAAGACATCCATCAGATATATCCATTTACAAATAACGAATGACTGACCAAGGAATGGTGCTAATAAATATACTTGTGTATTCATGTAATCCTCAGTACCAGCTAATGAGTTGTGCTTTTATTACTAATATTTTATTGCTGTGAATATCAAAGCAAAGAGAGGTTTATCAACTTGACCAAAGTAAGAGTTGAGCAGTGTAGAAAATTAAACAGGTCAGACTACAAGTGAAAGTCTCTACTAATTTCCCAGAGGTCAAGTCCATAGGTTCTATTTATTGTTTTGTTTTTGCCATAAGTTATTCCTTAATTGCTCAAATTACTTTTCTCTTGAGGCAGTCAAGAGCATTCCTGCTTCCTTATAGCCTCATCCCATCTTTATTATGTGCACGGGTCAAGTTTATAAAATTTCCTAGCACCTATTGTTGCACTAAACATCATGCACAACCATAGAAATGAAAAGTACTCGATTTATGTACAATGAATCAAAATGAAGCCTGTAAAAATAAAAAAAATAAAAATAAGATACCTTGTACTTAATGCATGATGCAAAAGACTAACTTAGCTGTTTCCCAAATTAAATCTGCAATTTATTTATGCAGAGAAATCTCTTAATTTTCTAAAACCAAAAGGCATATAGTCTATATAGACATACATATATTTGACATGAAAAAAACAAAAACCAAAAAATTTTCCTTGGCCAAAAAGACTTAACATCGTATCTTCCGTCAAATTTCCAGTGTCTACTCCAAGACTGGAAACAACTTCTTAAAAAAGTTTTGAAATTACTTGGGAGTCAAAGCAAGTTGACTTTAACATGTCAGAATAAAACCTCTATCAATTTGTTCATGCATTTACCGTACTACGAATCTATGCTGACCCAAAAACTTGGGGGAAAATTAACATTGAAATTGAACATGGTCACTGGAAACGCTAGGTCTATATTATTTAGCCCAGGAGTCACTGCAGGCAAAAAGTAATCTGTGGAAGTGTGTTGCCATCCGGACACTGTATCCATCACAAAGTTCGGAGAAGGTGAGGAATCATTTTGTGTCTGCTAGTAAGAAACTGAAACCTCTAGAGAACTTGAGGCTGAATTCCTGAGGTACTTTGTCTGCTGTACTTAGTGCAGGTCCCTAGCAGGTGCTTAGTAAAGATACGTTAGAAAAAAATCAAGGTGCTTACCCAATGAGGGTAATTGAAGAGTTCAGAATTTTCTACTGTCAACTACAAAGTCGATGACCTTTACAAGTGGTTTTTTGCAGGGCATCAAGTACTTGTCTTTCTTAGCTGAGCACATTTAAAGGGCGAAGGGGCAGATACTTAACACTGAATGTATCTCCTCTGACTTCCTTCAGGGGACTGGGTGGAGGACCTACCATCCCAGGCACCTGCAATTTCCGCCCTTCTCCTTGCCCCACTTCCAGGCTCTTGTCCCGGCTCCTCATCCAGCCTGTGGCCCACTCCCACTGTGGGCCAGGACCCTGGGAACTACGACGCCCTCAAACCTTGCTTCCAGGAGACAAAAAGATAATGGTTTTCATGTTTTAAGTCAATACAGTATGAGGTCTTCACATGAAAGCTTTATTTGTGTGAAAAAATTAGCTCACGAAAAACGAATTAGTGCGTTCAAGCCTGTTTCATCGCCCCGCTTCCTGTTAAGGCTTCCACGGTCACGTCCGACCGTTTGCCGCCTATGTGCCCCTCGGGAACTGCGGCTCTCTGAAAGCGGCCTCACCTCCCGCCGGCTCCGCCTGGACCTGCCCACCTCGCCCCCACCTCGGCGCCCACCCATTGTCCCCTCGCGGCTGTCACAGCGCGCAGATCCCGAGCTCCCGATTGGAAAGCCTCCGCGTCACTCAGCCACATTCGGGGGCTGGACGCCTCACTCTCTTTTCCGAGCCTTAAAAGGTCTAAGGCCGCTTCCTTCGAGCCAGCAGGTAAAGCTGCGGCGGCGGAACGGAGGAAAGGAGGAAGGGAGGGGCCGCGTGCCCAGGTCGCCCCGCCGGGCGTTGGGGAGCGGCGGGCGGTGGCCGGGGAGCGCACCAAGCCGTGCCCTTACCCCACGTCTGACCGCGCCCGACCCCCCACCGCCAGTCTTGCTCATAATGCGAGAGTCGCCTAGCCACTCGTCATCCCGCCCTGGGGCTGCCCCCGGGCAGTTACCACCGCGGAGCTCGGAGGGCGGGGCGGCCAGGCAGCGGGGAGGCGGGGTGGGGTGGGGGGATGTAAAAGGTCCCGGATGTGGCTGAACCGGAGCCCCTTCTAGAGGGAGTGACTGGCGCCGGCGCAGAAGGTCCGAACCACGGCGAAGGTGGGGGATGGGGAGAGACTGACTTCCCACAAGCTCTGAGCAAGAGTGAGCCGAGAGAGGTCGCCGGGGAGAGAGTGTGGGAAATCCAAAGGGAAGGCGAGGAAAAAGGGTAGTGGCTGGGAGGAAGACAAAGCAGCTCCCTTTCCAGGTGCACTGGGGACCAGAACAGAAAAGTTGAGAGTTGAGCAAGGTGGGGAGGGGTGTTGGTAGCGGGCGAGGACGCGCGCTCCTCCGCTTGCTCTCTAGCGCGGGCGGGCAGGGCGCGCGCGCTGGGGAGCGGCGGTTGCGCTGGGCCCCGGGAGCTGTGGGCACCAATCAACGGTTGCCATAGCAGCGTTTGACGTCATCGTGCGTGTGGTGCCCCTGCTGCCGGGGCTGGTGATTGGAGGAAACCCCGTGTCTGCGGAGCGGCTGTAGCCTGTGAGCAGCGAGATCCAGGGACAGAGTCTCAGCCTCGCCGCTGCCGCCGCCGCCCAGAGACTGCTGAGCCCCCGTCCGTCCGCCGCCACCCACTCCGGACACAGGTAAGGCACCCGGGCGCCGCCGCCGCCTCGCCCAGCTTTTTCCTGCCCCAACCCAGCCTTGCGAAGGCGTGGGAGCTGTCCTGGCTCGGCGTCCCCTCAGCCGCTCGCCCGCGGTAGCGGCGCTGGGCTGAGGCGGAGTCTTAGGCGGACACGGGCGGCGGCTCCTCTTCCGCTGGGCTCGGGCCGGTACTTGCGGCCGCCTCCGGCTACTTGCTTCCGGACCGACACCTCAGCGCCGATCGGCGATCGTTCCCTTCACTCCCGTCCTCCCGGGATGGAGTCGGCGCCCACGCGCGGGATCCCCGGGGGTCCCCCGGCTCTGGAGGGCTGATGAGGCATGGCCGAGACACGACCGGCCGCGATCCGTCCCCACCCTTGCCCTTGCGGCCCCCACACTCTCCGTGCTCACCCCGCTCCTTGTCCCTCGCTTCCGCCAGAGATAATGATTCGGCGGCGGCGGGCATTGCAGTGGCGCAGGTGAGGCCGCCCCCTCCCCTCGGCTCCCCTTGCTAGCCTCGCCTCCCATTCCCCTCCCCCTCTCCCTCCTCCGCGGCGCAGCCTCCGCGCCCCGCGCTGCGGCGGCGGGGAGGGGCTGGGGACCGCGGGGACCAGGGCGGGGGGAGGGCCTGGGCGAGAGCGGGCCGAGGTCTGGCCGTGCCAGCGTACCGCCAGGTATACCAGGGCGACACCGCTCTGGTGTCGAAGGCGAACCCACTACGGGTGAGGTTTGGGGTGGGGCTAGGCTGGGACCTGGGGCTGGATTTCCTGGGTTCTGCAGTGGGAGGAAGGACTTAAATTTTCCCGGTCGGGGTGGGGGAGGGGCTGGCTTTTCCTACTTGGGAACGGGCGCGGGAGGTGCGGATGGGGGCCCGAGTCCCCGGGGCTGGAGCTGGGGTTGGGGAAGACCGCGGTCGGCGTCGGAGACTCCTCCAGGTGAAGAGCTAGAGGTCCCTGCGCCGGGTATGGAGACGCACATCCTGCTTTGCGGGGCGGGTAGGCTTGAGCCTAACAGCCGGTGTTGGCCCCTCTGGGCTGGGTGTGGCTCTCGCCCCCTCCCCCGCCTGCCGCAGCTGTCGGGTGCTTCTGGACTGTGCTAGGACACCCGTAGTGTCCTGTGGTGGGGAAGACGCCGGTGGGAGAGCGGGGTGTGTCCGCAGCGGGACTGGTAGCGGTTCCGCTTTTGCGGGCGGCGCTGGCGTCTCTGCTCCCGGGTGGGGCGGGCGGCTCCCCCCACATCTGACTTGGGCGGGGGCGCGGGCTGCTCCTCCCTCTTGCTCTGTGGCGGCTGGGGAGGGGGGTGGAATTAACACTCAGCGGTAGGTTGGGCTCCTTGACACAGATCCTCTGTGACAAAGAGAGTCGGGGACTTGTGCGGAAGCTCAAGCTTGGGCGGAGCCAAGGAGGGGAGGTGGTTGCTGATGGCGCGGACCGTACGATTTCCACTTTAAAGTCACGGTCTGCGCGATTTCTTTTCACCCTATCCTTCGTAAGTCAGTTGAGGGTTAAGTGGGTGCGGCGAGTCTTCTCTGCAGTGTAGAGGCGAGGCCTTGGAACCCAAGTTGTTCTATGAGAAACCTAATCCACTTCCTCTTGTACCAAAGTGGGAAGAGAAACCTTTATATTGGTTTTAAATCATTTTTCATTAGACACAACATTAACCAGAGAGCATCTCAGAGTTCTTTGGGGAAAAATTAATATTTCGAGAACCGGAGGAAAATGAAATCACAAATGTTAGTGTATTCATTGAAACATTACAGCTCTTATGGAAGCTAGGTGATTGCTTGTTAAATAGTGCTGTTTTCTCGTTTGGTTTAAAAAAGGGGGAGGGGATTTCCCTGGGAAGGTGAAGTGTATGTCACTTTCATGGTGCCGGTGGCAGTGGCTCTTCTGTCCATCTTTTAATTTTAATAGCGCATTTCGGGCATCATTCTGTGGGATCCCTATGTAGTTTAGTATCTTCCTCTGTGTTGCAGACCCTTTGAGAAGGATACCCTTGAAGAAGACCAGCAGAGAAAAATTAAAGTATAGGGAACTTTAAAATGAGAGAAAGTGAATTAGGTGAAAAGACATGGGAAAGGGCAGCTTGAGTGATAACATTTAATCAAGTTGTTACTGCTAGAAATAAAATGCATTGATCTTACATTTAAACTGGAGCAGTGACATTGTGGGTGCTTCCAATGTGACACATTTCAGTGTGTACAGATAGTTGGAGTTCCAGGACTCTTGGATATTTTTTAAGCAAGTGCAAGAGATAGACGAGGTCTTAGGGTTAGATATTGCTCCTTGATGTTTTAATAATCAAAATGTCTAAGAAGAACGTATTCGTTTTCCCCAGAAAATTATCATGTTATAATTGACTGGCAAGGTCTAGTAGATTTGGGATGGGGATAGAACCAACTAAAACTTATCACTCCTGACAAAAGTAAGTATGATGAAAGTTAAAAGACATGAATTACATCAAACTGATGTGACTCATAATTCTGGAAGTATAGAAATTTAAATGTTCTTTTTAGGCATTGTTTATACTGAATGAAGAAAAGCTGCATAAGTTTTGGTTCACTTAGTGATATTGGAAACAAGTTGAGATTTTTGCCAAGTAACACAAGAAGTGGTTCTGAAGTAGCCCTTTTGCCCAAATGTGCTTTGACCTTGTGTAAAATGAGATTCTAAGCAGAAATGTGGTTAAGTAGTTGTAGTTTTGCTAAACCGATGTAATTGGCTGTAAATATTCCTCTGAGAGTATCATAATTTTTTTTCTATTATGGTCATCCTCTTAAGAGACCTAAAATTTAATTCCCCATGTGAAGAATCTTTTCACAGACAACTAGGGTTGAGATGTTAATATAGCTTATTAACCACATATAATTTTTGAGTCTGTATATTTGGGAAAAAATATCTGAATACGCCTTTTTTTTTCTCCTACAGAACATACAGTCATGGATAAAAATGAGCTGGTGCAGAAGGCCAAACTGGCCGAGCAGGCTGAACGATATGATGACATGGCAGCTTGCATGAAGTCTGTAACTGAGCAAGGAGCTGAATTGTCTAATGAGGAGAGGAATCTTCTCTCAGTTGCTTATAAAAATGTTGTAGGAGCCCGTAGGTCATCTTGGAGAGTCGTCTCAAGTATTGAGCAAAAGACGGAAGGTGCTGAGAAAAAGCAGCAGATGGCTCGAGAATACAGAGAGAAAATTGAGACTGAGCTAAGAGATATCTGCAATGATGTACTGGTGAGAATCTAACTTCATTATAACACAGGGTTCTTATAATGAGTATCCATTATAATATGACTTTATCCCTCCCTTTGGTTTTTCTTTTCCTTTGAAAAATTGTTCTAAACTTAGAAGTCTTCAAGGTTTCATTACTTAAAATGTGTTGAAACAATTATGGATAATTTGTATAAAATAAATGTAATAATGATTATCAGTTGAGTTTTGCTAAAAACAATAAGCTATGGAGGTATCTTATGTACTAGTTGGAAAAAAAAAAACTAGATTGCGTTACATTTCAATTGTGGTTAAAATATCTAGTAATTCCAGAGTTGATTATCTTAAAACATATGTACATGGATGTGGGAATTTTACATATTTTGTTTTATGGAAGGCATGTAGTAGGATACTCACTGTAGATATAGTGCCCTTCTCTGGATTATCTGCTATAATGTTAGGAAATTATTCAGCCATGCAGAAAACTCTTGACTTCACAGTTACTTCTTTCCCTTTCTGCATTTAAGTGTTAGAAGTCACCTTTGAATACTGACGTCCACTGTGAAAGGTTATAAGTAACTCAAGCTTGATTTTCCAGGTTCAAGAAGTATTTCAAATATGTAGTACCTACTGGTTAAAGCACTGTGTTTCTCTAAAAGCGTAAAAGAATCAGACATTACATTTTGGTTAATTTTAATGTCTTATTATAAGCTATGGTTTTCTGATCCAGAAAAATTTGAGAATAATCCAGTAGAGAGTTCAGCCAACTAACATATAACATCTTATATACATGAATACTTTCCCTTTTTTGGGGGGGGGTACTGGGGATTGAACCCAGGGGCACTCAACCACTGAGCCACATCCCCAGCCCAGTTTGTATTTTATTTAGAGACAGGGTCTCACTGAGTTGCTTAGGGCCTCACTGAGTTGCTTAGGGCCTCGCTAAGTCGCTGAGGCTGGCTTTGAACTCGCCATCCTCCTGTCTTACAGGTGTGTGCCACCACACCCGGCTGAATACTTTTCCTTTTTAATAAAAGTTTTTGAAATAATACTTGAGTGGTTTTACCAAATGATTATAGTTATAGGACTTCAGGTCTCTACTACATAGAAATGGGCAGCATCCTAATCTCAGGACAGGTTACTAAATCTGGGACTTTGGAAGTGCAGATGTGTAGTACTTACTGTTTGACCGTGTTCATGGAAGAACTGTAATGGGCAATATAGGATTATTTTTGATGTGGTTGTGGGGTTTTTGTTTTTGTTAAAGTTGTGATAATTTTACCATTCCTTTAACACTAGTCTTTATTAATGAAAAAGCTTAAATTCCTAAATTGTTTTTTTCTCATCCATTTTTTCAGCCTATTTTTTTTTTTTTTAATTTATTTAAAGAGGCTCACAATTATGAAGTCTTAATGTGGCCTTTACGGTCTTGGGTGTAATTTTTATTGTTTGCTTATTTGCGGTCTTTATCACAGCTGTCATTTCTAAGATGAAAAAAGGAATATTAAACTTTTACATTTTAGGCTAAATGATGTACTTGTGATTTGCTAAATTAAGCATTTAAAATTTGAAAAAAATTTTTTCTATAATAAAACATGGGATTTTTTTTCTTTCTGCTTTCCTTCCTTCTGGTGTCCCCACAGCCCCCAAGTGCTTATTTTTATTTTAGTTTCAAAGAGGCATATTACAAATTATAATTTCCCTTAGAACAAGAGTCAGTTTTAGGAATAAAGAGGGATATGGTTCACATTTCTCTTCACTAACAAGCTTATTTGCAACTCCAGGTAGATCTTTGCATGTTTTCCACACACAAAGTATAAAAGCTCTTGTGAGGATTTTTCTAGGAAAAGACTATAGAAGTTTTAACTTTAGTTTCCTTATCAAGAAAAAGAAATCTACATAGAAGCAGTTGATGAAGACAAATGTATTGATCTCTAAATGCCCTCTGAAATTCATAAAGGGGTCAGTTCCTGTCACTAGGCATGGCATGTTCACTTCCATGAGATAGCACTGACTTCTCATAGATTTCACTCTGAAAGTTTAATTCCTTTACAATATAAATGGCTTAGAGAATTCTAAATAAGCTTTGCTTCCATGCTTGGTCTTTTCTAAAGTAATCTCTCAGTGATCTTTCCATGGTTCATAATATAGATAAGGTGTTCAAGGGTTTGCTAAATAAACCAGCTTATTTTGGGGAGAAAGGATAGTAGGATTAAGTCAACAGCACTGCTAGTATTCCTGAGCTTTTTCTGTTTCAACTTGGTAGGAAAATTGAGCATTTATTGATGAAAACCTGTTCTTCACATATGGGCAGTTCCCTGCCATATTTGTCTGAGGCGATGTTGACTTGGAAACATAAAATTCCTTTTCCCCTTTCTAGTAAAACGGAAGAAATGTAGCAGAGCTGATATTTCTCTTAAATTATTTTTTCCTGAACCATTATATTTGATTAGTAAAAGCATGTGCTTTGATTTTAATCAATTTCGGAGGAAAAAAAGCAGGTAATCCTTTTGCAGAATTAATGTTGGCTGGTAGCATTAGTGATGAACCTGATGGCATTGTTATATTGAGCACCTGTATCATAATAACTGAGACAATATCTTTTCTTTCCAAAAAAAATGGCCTGCCTCGTTGCTGTAGTTCTTGGTTTTTCTGAGAATTCCTTTAGTAACCCATTCTGGTTATGTGCATTATGCCATTTAAGAAGCAGACAATAAGAGAGACCAGAGTTACGTTATAGGAATTACAGAGCATTACTGTGGGAGATGGTCACTGGAGTAATCTTTACAACTTTTTCCTTATGAAAAATAACTTGAAATTATTATGTTAATTTGAAATTGTAGTGTGTGAACTAATGCAGTCTGCCTTTTCTGCCAGGTGCTCTCTTGGTGGTTGGAGGGACTTAATGCTCGTGATAATCTGATGCTAATACTGCTTAGATCTGAAAGACATGGCCAGAAAATAGGCAATTTTTATCTTGGAAGTAATGATAAAAATGAAAATATGAGGGAATACATACTAGAAAACCTAATTAAATAGGAACAATACCCCTGCCCATAGGATTATTGTGGAGGAGGAGGATCTGGTAAAGGACCTTGACTTCCCTCTGTGTTCTCAGCTTTGTGGCTGTTCTAAAAGCAGTGATGAACTGCCTGTAATAGTACAGGGGTCTCTCAACTCAGTCCATGAATGGGATTTAAATGATCCAAGAAGTGTGTTTATTTTGGGAGCAGAGGGTCCATGCCAGCCATCTGATTTTCAAATGTTTAACTTAAAAATTTGAAAACGGTGGAATAAGGCAAAGAACAGCTTCCTTTTCTATTAAAGAAGGTCTAGGAGAGGAAGCTAAAAAATTGTCTACCATTTGTAACATTTGGCAACTTTAGTTAAGTAATCAACTATTGTAATAAGTGATTCAGTTAACTTAACCAAATTGCATTTTGCTATTCTGCTATACATTTAATTTGCCTGGGACAGTGTTAAGGTATGGTTGGTTGCCCAGTACTGATTTTTATCTTAAGCCCGCAGAACTACTATTACACAGAACAGGGGCGAGATAGGAAACCATGCAGCTTTTGGGTCTTGCCTCGTTTGAATTTATCAATAGGTACCTTGGGCTTTTAAAAAGATTTCTATATAACGTTAGTTTTTAAGCTGAAAATCTTTGGGCAGTTCATTTATTGGAATTAGGACTTCTTAAAAGAATTCTGCACTGCCTACCCATCTTGAATACTTCATAGTTATATATTTACATGTCTGCGCGGTGGTGCATGCCTGTAATCCCAGCACTTGGGAGGCTGAGACAGGAGGATCGGGAGGTCAAAGCCGGCTTCAGCAACTTACTAAATAAAATACAAAATAGGGCTGGGGATGTGGCTCAGTGGTGGAGTGCCCCTAGGTTCAATCCCCGGTACCAAAAAAAAAAAAAAAAAAAAAATGGTAAGTGCTGGCACTTAGGTGGGGTATTTTGTGCAGTTGTGCAGTCTGAGTTATGTGAAGTGGAAGTGATGAAAAATAAAGGAAGTTGAAGATAGGGACGTAGGCATTCCTAGTTTAGGGTAAAAGAGAATAACCAGTTAATGTGATTGAAAGCAACAGATTGCCCATTTATTGCAAGCAAACTTAGAAATGAGGTCCTACCTATGAGAGATGCTAGATTACCTGAAGATATTTAGTGGTGAATTGTGAAAATAGTTAAAAGTGAATTAAGAGGGAAAATTATAGTATTTGAGATCGAAATTAGAATGAAAAATATGAGGAAAGTCTCAAAAGTTTAGGAATAACAGACACTTGTGAAATATAATGATCCAGCTCTTTTGTCTAAGAAAAAGTCTTTTTAGCCTTATTTTATATATTTGAATTTAGATAAGTGGGGAATAAGCCATTTTAGGGTTGTATAGCTTACAATGAATAATTTTTTTCAGTTTTTTACATTTTACGACTAACCAATTTATCATTAAAGAAATCCTGGTAGCACCTCTAAAATGATAGTATAGAAGCTTGTTGGCTATTTGAAAAATGGTTCATATATGTGATCATACTTGGTTTTAAACATTTATTTTAAATTAAAACATATATTCACTTGCCTGTTTTTCATGTGGGATTAAGATATCTTCTTTCTTTCTTTCTTTCTTTCTTTCTTTCTTTCTTTCTTTCTTTCAACTTTTTTAGTTGTAGATGGACACAATGCATTTATTTCGTTTATGTGGTGCTGAGGATCGAACCCAGTACCCCATGCACAGGAAGCAAGTGCTCCACCACTGAGCCACAACCCCAAGACATCTTCTTTAAATATGTATAGTTCCACAGTTCAGAAATCATTTCCTGTATTACTTGTATAAGCCACCCTTCTAAATGCATATGCATCCTCCATAAAATGCAGTTTGGAGTGAGGACTTAAATAGGCCATTGGCTCAGAATCCTATATGTGCAGTTTTTTCTAATCTCTTAGTTGTTCATCCACATCTTTTCATAATTGTATTTCATTAGTTAGCAAAATTCTAGCCAGTATAGTGGCATAATTTTGTGGACAAATAGACTCTTGGTAAGCATGTAATTGCTTTTAGAAGCTGAAGGGTAGTCCTAAGAGTTACGGTAAAACTGACAGGTCTCGAGCATTGAACCTGATTTATGGGCATCATTGTTCTTCTAGGAATGAAGAAACTAGCATAAATAAGTCTTATCTATAAAGTGGAATTGGTAAATCCAGCAGAATCAAGTGGTGTTTCTTTTTTTTTTTTTTTTTTGTGGTGCTGGGGATTGAACCAGGGCCTTGTGCTTGACAGGCAAGCACTCTACCAACTGAGCTGTATCCCCAGCCCTTAAGTGGTGTTTCTTTAAGAGAGTTATGTTCAAGATGATTCTTTCAGGACTTTAGGAGGGATAGCCTTTCTGCAATTAAAAGCCTTTTTCAGTTTTGGAAGAGATGAGATTAGGAGGAGAGATGGATACAAGTCAGACCTTGAAGGCCTACTGTAATGCTGTAAATGTACTAGGATTGGGAATTTTTAAAGGTCATGGAAAACACTTTATGGAAAGGAAACAGCACCACATTTTGCCTCATCCTGTTTTATAAAGGAATTTAGAGCTTCTTCTTAATCATAATAGATTCTTAATGTCCTCCATCAGTTCTTTAATCATTGCTTACACACTAATTTTACAGAATTGATTTTGACTTCTGGGGCATCTTTAACCTATGAAAGTCTTAAGATTTTTTTTCCCCCTGAATAAAATTCCTGTTTTCACATCTGAAAGTCATACTAGCGCTTAAAGGGAGCCCAATATTAGGAAGTCGTCTGCCTTTGTAACCTTTACAATATTGAATTAATTCCACCATAAATTCTCGATTACAGAATGGATGATTATACTTTTGTACTGAAGAATGTATGAGGAAAATTTTTATAAATCCAAATTATGGGTGTTCTCATGTCAACTAGGAGTGAAATAACTTTCACTCCTTTGAAATTCTATTAAGCCTTTTAAGAGTTTTTCTGAAATTCCTAGGATCCCTATTGTGATTTCATCCTAGTTTCATCCTAGTTCCCATAGCTCTTAAGTACTTACAGTTTTACATTGAGGATAAAGTGTGTCCTGTGTTTTAGGGGACTCAGAATTGTCAGTTTCAGTGTACTCAAAGCCATAGTTCATCTTCATTTTGAAGTTGCTTGTCCCTATTTTTTTCTCACTACAGTCTGTCACTGCTGTGTTGCCTAGATCATTGGTTTTCAGTCTTTTACATTCATGCTAATATTCATTTGTATAATATATTCCCATGGGCATTACCCATGATTAGACTCAAAAGAGAAGTGCACAGTGTCAAGTGAGAAAGTGATATTGTAAGGATGAACTTGTTCTAATTTTAATGAACAAAAGATAAATTATAAATGTTTTTGCTGTTGTTGTTGCTTATTCACTTGGACTTGCTACGTCCCAGTTCTTTGTTGCACATATTTCTCATTGTAACTTTCTAAAATGCTGCTTTCATTTGCTCCTTCCTTGCCAAAGTCCCCTATATAAAGCTTTTAACTCTAATTTGTTGTTCTCACTGTCCCTGATTCAAGCCACTGCTGATTCTCATCTTTCTGGCCTAAGGGGTTTGTTTTATACTCTCATTTAGAACTTACTTTAATCTTGATATGAAGGTCATTTTTCAGCTTGAGATTGGCTTCATTCCTTCATTCTCCTTGAAAACAGGACCTTTGGCTTCTGTAGTATTTAATTTGTAATAAAGTACACTGAAGGAATATTTTACACTTAATTTTTTTAAGTGGCACAAATTTGAATTTGGCCTGGGAGGAATATTATGCTGGGCTACTCTAATACAGCATTTCCCATTTTACTAGGGACATTTGTGTGCAAGAGGTCATATTCAACTTGTTTTCTACTCAGTAATTCCCTATATCACATTTAATTTGCAGGGAGTGGCCAATTTTTGTTGCATTGGAATTTCATTTATTTGACTTCATTCTCATTCAGTACTCTTGCTTTTCTCAGAAATGTCAGCTCTTTTCTTCTTCTTAAAACACAATAAACACCATTGCCCAAGAGTTTAGAATGACACACTTGGATCTCATTCAACCCAGAGGCTCTTCATGAAAATTCACCAAAAATATATTATTTAAAATAGGATTCTTTTCAATTTTGCAGACCTTCTAGTTAGACAGGCTGTTCTCAATTTAGTGTGATAAGTACTTTAGTACTGGGAAGATAATTAGGAAGAATAGCATCCAAAAATGCTGTTTTTTAACTTGTTCTTATCTAATAATAGATTATGTTTAGGCTCTTCTTGTTTGTTTTGTTTTGGTGGTGTTGGTTTTGCTTTACCAAGGGTTGAGTCCATTGGTGCTCTGCCCCTGAACTATATCCCCCCTAGCCCTTTGATTTTTTTTCATTTATTTATTTATTGAGCAAGGATTAAACCCAGGGGCGCCTTACCATTGAGCTTCATCCTTACCCTTTTTTATATTTCATTGAGAACAGGGTCTCACTGAGTTGCTTAGGGTCTCGCTAAGTTGCTGAGGCTGGCTTTGAACTCACAATCCTCCTGCCCCAGCCTTCCAGGTTGCTGGGATTATAGGTTTGTGCCACCACTCCTGGCTGCCCTGACCCTTTTTAGTTTTTGAGACAGAGTCTTGCTAAATTTAAATTACCCAGGCTGTCCTTGAATTTGCCATCTTTCTATTTCAGCCTCCCCAGTATTTCTTAAAAGGAAACTAAAGTATATATTGTCTTATTTTAGGGAGGTGAACTTGTACAGGTTCTACAGGCTTAACTGTGAAACTCTTTTTTTTTTTCTGTTTAATGTTTATTAACTACCTGTAATTTTGTAAGCCTTTTGCCATAGAAAAATAAATATGAAAAGCCCCTGCTCTTGTCTTGACAACCTAGAGAGGAAAAAGGGTGTACACAAATAATAAAATATGAGTTAGGCTGAATGTGGTGTGGCACAAACCTGTGATCCCAGCTGCTCAGGAGGCTGAGTCAGAAAGATTGCAACTTCTGGCCAACTTGGGCAGATCAGTGAGACCCAATCTCAGAATAAAAAGAGAAAGGAAGAGGTGGAGAGAGCACTTACCTAGCATTTGTGATGAGACCTTGGATTCAATCCCTAGCACCACCAAATAAATTTTTAAAATAACAAGATGAGAGGTTAAAAAGTACATTGAAGAGCTCATCTTCAACTGACTTTAGAAGGGTCTGATAAACAGTGCTCCGCTGCCTGTGATCCCAGCAACTCCTATAGCTAAGGCAGAATTGCAAGTTCAAGGCCAGCCTGGGCAACTTAGCAAGACTTTGTCTCAAAAAGGATTGGGAATGTATCTCAGTGGTAGAGTGTCCCCTTGGTTCAACCCCCAATATCCCAAAAAATAAAAGGTTCTAATAAAATGTAATCCCAGTAGGGAATCTATACATAAAATGCAATGTGGGATATACAAGTTTAATAAATAAATAAATAAATAAATAAATAAATAAATAAATGAGACATTTTAAGCAAAAAGTTTTGTGATGAAAATAGTGGGGAAATGGGCCTTAGTTTATTAGAAACTTCAGCCTAGGTCAAGAATGAGACCATCTGTAAAAGGAGCTCTGGAGGAGGGGACAGAAAGGAAATCCCTTAAGAGTGTCAATTTTAATGGTACCATTTATTGCTCAGGGAGTTCTTTCCAGTACTTTTTACCATATTGATTGTCTTTTGGGGTTTGTTTAAAAAAATTTTTTTTTCTTTTGTGGTACTGGGGATTGAACCTCAGGGCATTTTACCACTGAGCTGTATCCCCAGGCTTTTTTCATTTATTCTTATTTTAAGACAGGATTTCAGTAAGTTGCCCTGACTGGCCTCAATTTTGTCATTCTTCCACCTTGGCCTCCCAAGTCTGGGATTTACAGATGTGTGCCTAACTAAAATGTTTTTAAAACACTATACTTTATGCCAGGCACAGTCCTGGAACAGCTGTAATCCTACAGACTCCAGCAGCTGAGGAAGGAGAATCCCAAGTTGGAGGCCAGACTGGACAATTTAGTGAGACCCTGTCTCAAAATAAAAAAGACTCTGTAACCCAGAGGTAGAGTGCCCTTGAGTTAATCCCCAGTAACCAACAGTATCAAAAAACTTTGTACTTTGAGATTATTTTGCTACCTTATAGGGATCCAGAGGCAAGCAATTCCCTGAACCTGATTTAACTTCGAAATTTTTAGTCCCACTTATTGTTAGTCATTTCACCCAATTAATTTTTCTAAAAATCAGCAGTAAATAACAGTCCAAGCACTCTGTCTCCATTATTTTGTGCAGTTATCTTGATTTGCTTGGAGCATAAATTAGGGAGCAACTACATTTTATAGAAATTACAGTATTTTAGGGTAGCATTAATATTTCTCAAGTATACCTTTGCTTTATCAAATACCTGGTTGATTTTAATAAATGGTAAAGATTTGCCATCTGTTTATTGTTTGAAAACTCTATTCAGTTAAATGACAGGTCAAAAATTCTCTTACCTTTTATCCTCAGTCTTCTGTTACTGAAGTCAAACAGTTCTTTCTATATATGACTTCCTCATAGAACACTTAAAATTTTACTCCAGTAGGCTAAACATTGCATAAAGTAAAAATGTCTGGAAATACCTATTTACTAAATTAGTTCTGGGGGGATTTACTGGGCATGGCATGGGGTGCTTTTCCAGTAAGCTTATATCCCCAGTCTTTTTTATTTTTTATTTTGAGACAGTTTCTTGCTAAGTTACTGAACATCCTCCTCCTCCTGCCTCAGCCTGTTGAGTAGCTAGGATTATAGGTATGTGCCACCAGGCCTGGCTTCCATTAACATTTTTAATGAAGTTCTTTTCTCTGATTGGTTGGAAGCAGCTGAGGAAGTTGCAATTCAGATGAATGGAAGCCCCTCTAGCCACAAGGGGGAGTAAGAGACTAATTTCCAGATTAATGGGCTCTGTTGCAACAAACTGATGCTTTTTTTTTTTTTTTTTAAAGAATATTAATAGATCTAGGAGTGACATGTGACTGAGTAGCTCTACAGAGTAAAGTAAAAGTTCTGTAAATCTTATTTCTCTGTGCGTGGAAGAATTCTACAAGAAATTTGAATTACATTGTGCTTGAGAATTGGAATTAAATTATTTCCTGTTACAGAAGATGTTTTATTATTTTTGTGGTGCTGCAAATAGAACTCAGAGGCCCTCTACCAATGCCCCCAGCCCATTTCATTTATTTTGAGACAAGTGACATTTGTGGAGTATTTTATGAGTTCTTAAGTTGAATAACAAAATAGAGAATTGAGTTTTACAGAATTGTTGAATTTTAGAGTTGAAGGGTTCTCCAGCCTAAGCTTTTTCATTTTAACGGACTGAGAAACTAAAGATGAGGGGTTTCATGACTTACATTAGGTCATAACAGTAAGCATTAATTTTTAGTCCTTTACATAGTAGCACCTTATTGAAACTTTTTCTCTGCTATAGGAAAGTTGGGGAGTTTGGGGAGTGCAGTTTTGATTTTACTAAAGACAATAGCTTCTGTTTTAGACTTTGGATTCTGTACTTAATGAGAATCACATTTGAGGACTCTTGTACCTACATTTTTTGCTTCTTCTTTTAACCACTGGTGGGGTTTTCTTTTTCCTCCCTCTCCTCTTCTCTTTTTTGTGCATGCTTTGTTTGAAAATAGGCATGTCTGTATTGTGATTTGTTGTGTTCATGGAATAGAGCCGGGATAGTATAATCTCAGAGGAAAGGCTTATGAATGCTTG
Organism: Glaucomys volans; assembly: GCA_020662805.1. Classification (NCBI taxonomy): domain Eukaryota; kingdom Metazoa; phylum Chordata; class Mammalia; order Rodentia; family Sciuridae; genus Glaucomys; species Glaucomys volans. Next base: position 72,834 of record JAJEJO010002223.1, on the reverse strand, counting down.
GTCTCTATTTGGCAAGGTCATGACAGCCCAGCTATATTTTCAGACTCCCATGAAGGTCTCATTAGGGTTTGATTTGTTTTGCTACTGCTTTTGTATGCATAATTACCTTTGTGAAACTTAAACATAGTGTTATAACCAGTTAGTGAAAAATTCCATCAAGACATGGTGAGAACCTTTTTTCCCCCTCCGCCTTAAAATTCAACGATTCTATAAAATGTAACTTCCAGTTTGTTTTTCTTTACAAATGTATCATTGTTTTTGTGTCATTTCTTTCCTGAATTCAAAAGTAATACCAGCACAGTATGGATATTGAAAAATGTAAGAATACAAAAGAATATGAGGGTGTATGAACACTGTTAATCCCATCTTCCAGAAATAATCACTAAAAGAATTTCTTTTTAAAATTTGTTTTTGGATAATAATCATAATATTAAATAACCAAAGAGAAAATTATTTATTCTACATGTGGTAGTTGTCTTTCTGACCAGTTTCCTACTTTTCAGCTTTTTAATTGGAAAATATTTCAGATTTAGGAAAGACTGGGAAAATGGTATGATGAAGAATTTCTCATTTGTCCTTCCCAATTTCCCCAAATGTTGTCATGTTATATAACCGCAGTGTATTTTTCAGAATGGGGAATTTAATAAAAATAATAAGGTTT
>JAJEJO010002223.1:60394-72073 GCA_020662805.1 Glaucomys volans | reverse complement strand
GTGGAACCAGGAATTGAACTCAGGGACACTCAGCCACTGAGCCACATCCCCAGCCCTATTTTGTATTTTATTTAGAGACAGGGTCTCACTGAGTTGCTTAGGGCCTCACTAAGTTGCTGAGGATGGCTTTGAACTCGCGATCCTCCTGACTCAGCCTCCCAAGTCGCTTGGATTACAGGTGTGCGCTACCACGCCTGGTTTAAATTTCACAATTTTTACCACCATATTTCCTTGTTGATTCCAGACTTCTATCCAAGATATACTTTGCATTTTGTTTACTCTCTTTTATCGTGGATAAGTTTTCCAGTCTTTGCGTTTGTGATTTTGATACTCTTTCTAGAGTACCTGCCAGTTATTTTGTAGATTTCCCTTGATTTTTATTTGCCTTGTTACTCCACACCATTAAATTCATAACTGTTTTTGACAGGGGTCCTGGGATTGATATTGTGTCCTCTGCAGTGAATCATTGAGAGGCATATGATTTTTGTTCTGTTACTTTACCAGTAGTGCATTTTTAAAATTTAAACAGCAAAGAGGACTTCTAAAAGCATCCTGTGAGGCAGAAGTATCATTTGAATCATTTTTTAAAGATAGACACCCTGTAATTAAAATTACTTTGTGAGAGGTTATGTACTATGTGTTTTTGCCAAAGTGCTTTCCTTATAGGTTATGTTGATTTATAATGAGTGGGTTACTTCTTCAAAGGGGAAAATAGGATCACAGTTCTGTAACTTGTAATTTTCCTTTGAAATATATTTTTTGTTATCTGCCTTCATGTATTCTAGTTGCCAAACCCAAATCATAGCCTATAACTCAGTTTTAATTTGAGTTGATAGTGGCAGATGGCCATTCATTAGAGCTGAGGTCAAAATATAAACACTTAATAATTGAGTACTTGTTTTTATTTATTTATTTATTGGGGTGCTGAGGATCGAACCCATGGCCTTGTGCTTGGCTACCAACTGAGCTGTTCCCCAGCCCTTGTTTTTATTTTTAATGGTAATTTTTAAATTTTTTTTAAGAGTTTAGTATGAAGACACTTAGTCTATGAATTTTTTTTTTTTTTTTTTTTTTCCCCAAAAAGAAAGAAGACCTGACGATATAGCTCAGTTCATAGAGTGCTTGCCTGTTGAGCACAAGGCTCTGGGTTCAATCCTCAGCACCACAAAAAAGAAAAAAAGGAGAAGAAAAAAATGGCCTTAATAAGGAAATCTAAGGGATAATGGTATAATGGGGTAGTGTTTAGTGCTTTAGAGATGCTTTCCTGGGATAAAATGAGAAGGGAATTTTGAAACTCATGTTGTAGTGAAATAGCATTAATGTAGTGTTACTTACAGAGTTGTGTTATAATTTTCTGTGAAACTCTCGTCACATCTTGGGGCAGTTGATAAATCAGGTTTCCTGACTTTCAAACAAGTTCACTTCCCTCACACTGTCTTCCCATACTCTGCTGGGTTTCTCTTGGTCTGCTCTTTCAGAATCATTGCATAGAAAGCAATTTTCCAAGGGTCATGCAAGCATAATTAGGAAGTACTTAGTCTGCGCCTTTGTTACTCTTTCTGAACATATGTGCTTAGAATAGTGCCCAAATACTTGTCATTTTAAAAGAGCAATTGCTTAGGTTTTCAGAGAAACACTTTTTTTTCCTCTTCTAGAAGAAATACTCATTATCTGACAGTATCAACCTCGGTAATTTCTATCATGTTCTAACTGTTTAGAAGTTTGATGCATAATGAACTTGTGATCATGAAGACTATTTTGAAAAGTTACCTTTAGGGTACTAAGCTAATAAAATTTTCTCCACACTAAATTCTTTTAAAATTTTGTTTAATTTTGAATGAAGCTGTTCAAATTATGCATATTTGTGATTCGGTCGGGATTTAATGTTTGTGTAAAATGTCTTTATGGAGTCTGTAAGTTAAGAATACATGGATATAAAGGAATGGTGCACTCCTGTAGTCCAGCTTCTCGGGAGACTGAGACCGGAGGATTGCTTGAGCCCAAGTTCAAGGTCAGCCTGGGCAGCATAGCAAGATCCCATCTTAAAAAAGAAAGAATACATATGTATGTGAAAAATTAAAGGTGCAAAACTATTTGTGTGTGTCTGGTGCGGGGGATTGAACCCAGGGCCTTATGCTTGCGAAGCAGGCACTCTACCAACTGAGCTATGTCCCCAGCCCATGGTGCAAAACTATTATAAAGTTTATTTTAAATTATATTTGCTCTGGATAATAATTCAGATATTATAGATATAATGTAGATAGTGAAAAAATTAAGCTACCATGACCTCATTCCATTTCCTCAGGTATTCTCTATTTAGTCCTTTGAGTATCCTGGGAATTTCAGTGCCAGGAAGATAATTATGTTCTTGAAGAGCAGTGTTGTTCACTTGGTATTTTGTAATTGGTGTACCCCTCCACACACACTTAATGCTTCTTCCTATATTGACAAGCCCCCTGCTTTTTTAAATATCTGTCCCTTATTAATAGAAATCAGCATTTTCTCCTTTAACTAAAAGCTCTCCACCAGACAGTAGTGGTACAGATAGCGTAGAGGAAGCTGAATAGCTTATAAGGATTAGCTTTAAGACGAACATAGCATTTAGAGCTAAGTATTTAGGACATACTGTTTCTTTCCAGTTGTATTGAGATGTGATTGGGAAAAAAATGTATTATATATTTTAAGATATATCACGTAGCAAAGCTTCCTTTTAACCAACAGTTCTTAAAAGTGGTATGAGATCCCTGGGAGTCCTTTTAGAATGGCTTCATGAGGTCATGACTATTTTCATGACAATACTAAATTACTATTGTCCCTGTTTTGACATCATCACTGATATTGTAAAAGCAAGGATGGCTAAAAATCTGGTTCCCTAGCACTAATCTAGGCAGTAATTTGTAATCATTGTATTCTTTTCCACCATGCACTCAGTGAAAAAAGAGCGGTTTTAGATTTTCGTATCCTTGGAACAATAAAATTAATTATAGTAGTCCTTGCATAGACATCTTTGTATGGCAGAATGGAAAGTTCACTTGTCTCATGGGGGATTGGTTCTAGGACACTCCTTCCCTGTATCTGTTGATGCTCAAGTCCCATACATAAAATAAAATAATGGTAGTATTTGCACATAACCAGTAAGTGTCCTCCCTTGTATTTCAAATCATCATTAGATTACTTAATACCTAATGCAATATAAATGCTCTGTAAGTAATTGTTATATTGTATAGAGAATAATGACAAGAAAAAAATTGTGTCTTGTACAGGCACACAGTGTTTTTGGTTTTTCCTTCCCCAAATGTTTTTGATCTGTGGTTGGTTGAATACATGAGTATGAAACCTGTGAATATGGAGGGTTGGCTGTACGAGGGTTGTCTCCAGGGAAAACCCTTGTTATTATTTGAATTGTGAGTTAAACTAGCTGTTATTTGTGGAATGTTTTTTACTTCAGAGAACTACAGACAAACTGTTTATTTGGGTATTTGGCAAACATCTTGAAAATCAGTGAAGTAAGCCTGTCACTTCAAGGAAATTAAATGGTGTTTGTGACAATGATAAAAATGAGAATTCTGGAAAACTTACAGTTCACTACTATAATCCTAACAGTTTTCCAGTAAATTCTTATGAGTATAAAGGTGTCTTGAGAGCAAAATATTTTTAAGCATAAATATGAAACTATTGTTAATATTTCATTTTTTTTCTGGAAAGTGTACCTGTTGAGAGAAATAAGTACCACAGTTGGGAGAAATAAGGTGGTATTTTTTAAATATAAGGAAATAAGCTCACATAAAAGGAAAGTTAAAAGCTAAGGTGGTTTCTGGGTGGGTGAGTTGGCTGGGTCACAGGGCTGTTTTAAGATTACTATGATATGCATGTTTTCTTAAGGTAATTTGCTTACTTGCTGACAGTACTTAAAGGGGAAAAGAAAGCATGGCTCATACTAGATTTTTTTTTGTCCTTCCAAAAAAAAGAAAAAGGTTGACAATATTTCTTTGTTGATTATTACTTGCCAGACTCTGTAGTAAATGTTTTCTATACTGTATATTAGCTCATTCATCCTTCCTGCGCTGTTGATATACACTTCTTAACACGTGAGAAACCTGCAGCCCAGAGAGATTGCAGAATTTTGTCAAAGTGACAACACAGTAAGCAGTGAACTGGGATTTTAACTTAGGTAATAAACAGCATAGACCTCTTTTTGGGGGCTGGGGGATTGAACCCAGGGGTGCTCGGCCACTGAGCCACATCCCCAGCCCTTTTTGAGACAGTCTGGCTAAGTTGCTGAGGCTGACTTTGAATTTTGAATTCTCCTGCCTCAGCTTCCCATGTGGCTGGGATTACAGGTTTGGGCCACCACGCCCAGCCAGCCCTCATTTTATAGTTGGAAGTTGCGATACCTTTCCTTGTATAATGTTGTGCTCTCAACCACTCCTTTTAAATTCAGATTCTCATCATTGATTTCATTGTACTTTTGTAGTTGAACAAAATTTAGAAGGTTGTATTGCGTATTTAATAGGATAGTCTCTTGATTCTGGGGGCATTTTGAAAATGGCTATCATTCCTTAGAACGTTTCTCTTTTCTACTTTCCCTTCATCTTTTCCCTTACTTCATTGTTCCACTGCTTTCTGATCAGTGCTATTTCCTTTTATGCTTTTTTTTTTTAATTTACTTATCGATTCATTGAACACAAATGGAGTACAGCTATTGTTTCACTGGTTGTACACAAAGTAGAGTCACACCATCAGTGCGTTCATACATGTACACAGGGCAATGGTATCTGTTACACATTCTGTTATTATTCTTACCCCCCACCCTCCTTTTATGCTTTATTCTTTCTTTTCTTTCTCATTTGTTGCTTTCTTCTGTCTTCGAGATCTGGAAAATTAACTTTCATTATTCTTTGAGTTTGACCAGTTAACATTATCTAGGTTTCTCTTTTGTGTTACAGTTAATTTAATCCAGTGAACTCTGTATTTTCCCTTCTAGTTGGATTTCAGTTGAAAAATACCCCATCTCCATCTCCACCACCACCACCACCACCACCACCACCACCCTCCTTAAGGTACAGGGGAATTGAACTCAGGGCTTTGTTTTTGATAGGAAAGCACTCTACCACTGATCTACATCCTCATTCTCAGCCCTTTTTTAAAATATTATTTTGAGACGGAGTCTCATTGAGTTCCCCAGACTGGCAATCCTCCTGCCTCAGCCTCCTAAACCTCTGGGATTACAGGCATGCACCACTGTATCTGCTCTTAATAGACATTTCTTCATACGGCATTGGCTAGGACCACTCATTGCTGCATTCATCTACAATTTCAACTGGGACCAAAATATCTTAACATGGCTTCACTTGGATTTTCAGTGACTGGGGGTAGCATGTCATTCTTTTTAACAGGGTAGTTTAAATTCTCATACAACGGTTCAGGGCTCTAAGAGAACAAAAGGAAAATCAACTTGTTAGTGTCAGTGGTTCACCAGAAACATTTACCACTGTTGATACTTGTTCCTCAGGTCAGTAAGCAGCCTGACTACTGTTATCCAGCCCACCTGTTTCTTATGGGTGCTGGTTGATAGCATTAAAGTTGCTGTTTTGCAGCTAATTCAGGGTTCAACTTAAGGAAAAAGGTGCTTAACTATTACTTTAATTCCCAGGCAGTTTGTTAGTTTAGCATGATTTACCCCAGGGTAAAATAAAAGGTTTTTAGGAATAAAGAAGTAAATACAAAGATAAATTACTAATTCTAGCAACATTTATCAATGTCTCGTTTAAAGAGGTTAAGTTTTCTGGTTAAAAATCTTGCCTAAATTTAGGGTGGGGGGGGTAAGAATAATAACAGAATGAGACAGACATTGCCCTGTGTACATGTATGAATGCACAGATGGTGTGACTCTACTTTGTGCACAACCAGAGAAACAATAGCTGTACTCCATTTGTGTTCAATGAATCAAAATTAAATAAATTTTTTAAAAAAATCTTGCCTTTAAGTAACAGCATCTGCTTATGGTCTTCATTTCTACATACAGATTGAGTAGCTGGGTTGAAGTGTTTACTTACCCACCAGTGGAACATAGTGGGTAAACACATGCAGAGTTATTATTAAAGAGCATTTTCTAATGATTGTGCTTATAGATATACACTGGTAGGCCACCACCGTAAGGAATAGAAACCATGTGTTAGATCATTTTTTTCCCTTGGAAGCATTGGTGTATTTGGAGTTCATTGAGTCCGGTTAAAAATGGACCTCACTTTGAATCCTAGAGTATACTTAACACTTATCAGAAGGGAATGGGTTAGATGAGAGTGGCCCTATTTTTTTGTCTAATGTTGCTACTGAAATTATTTTCCTCCCCCTTAACTGAAAAGAAAAAATCCATTTGTTTAAGAGCCTGCCTTCTCCTCCAATACAGTTGCCACGTTTTTTTGCTTTAAAATGGTTATAGAGGGTGATTTTTACTGTTAGGATTCAGACAAGCTTAAATTGTTAAGAATTTTAAACAGAACTATAGGAACACATTTTAATTTATCTGCTTTTCTGTGATGATTTCTAAACGTGTATCTTAGGTAAACAATCATTTTAATGAGATTGAAGGTCAGTATACTCTTTAGATTTATCTCAATCCTTTCACTATCTTAATTTACTTTTGAAAATTAAGCTTTTATTTGAGGTATAACCTATTGTGAGGTATTACTTCAAAGTATGTTCTTACAAATGAATTTAATTCTTTCTCTGCTTCCTCTGGCATGACCTTTGGTTGTTACATTATGGTTTCTGCTTTAGTTATTTTTCCAGAGGCCCAAAAGATCTGTCTGAGGTTCTTTGTATTTTCATGCCATAATTGCATTTAAATGGAAAATTTGCTAGCTCATTAGAAAGTGTTCTTTAATATTAACTATCATGCTTCATTTTCATTGAAACCAGCATGTGAATAGATACTGTTAAGGACCTTTATTCAATTTTATACTTAAATAACAAAGCAAGTACTGACTTCAAATTTTAAATATCACTGCCCAAAGCATTCTACTAATTTTTTAACCACAAATTCTTGAGCCCTTTGCATTCTCAATTATCTTAATGACAGTGATTGGGTATAAAAGTTCTTAGGCCACAGTATGTGCTTAAGAAATGCTGTTACATTGTATTGTAAATGTTTTGTTCTTATTATATCTGTTTCTTTTCTTCCTAAGTCTCTTTTGGAAAAATTCTTGATCCCCAATGCTTCACAAGCAGAGAGCAAAGTCTTCTATTTGAAAATGAAAGGAGACTATTACCGTTACTTGGCTGAGGTTGCTGCTGGTGATGATAAGAAAGGTATGCTGTTTTTGTTTTAAACCTTTTGGCTGAACTTGTATAAATGTGATAGTGTGGAAGTAGTTGCCTTCTTAAGTAAAAACAAGTTTTTGTTGTTTTTTATTTGCTTTAGAGCACTGAATAACAAGCAGAAATGTTTAGGTAGGTTTTGTTTTTGAGTGCTGAGAATATATATATCTACTGCTTAATATTGCTATTCTAAAATCTGTGCTTTCTGTAAAAGCAAGTTTTGTGTACAAAAATGTTTTCCCAGAATTGGTTTAAAAAAATAAATAGTGGCTACAACATAACTGAGAAGCAGTACAAACTAAGTACTAAAAATGGAGCAGTGAGATTACAAGGTTGTTTTATTTTGAAATTAACAAATGACTAATCTGATCTCAAAGAAGCACCCCCACCCCCCACCCTGCCACCTTTTTTTAAAGTCTTGTTTAGTTGAGGTAAATAACAGGTTTATGTTTCAGTCAACACATATGGTATTATCAAAGGTTTGGTTCAAGGAATGAAGATTAAGTGCAGAGTACTTTATCAGTACATTTTGGTGTTTTATTATCCAGGGATTGTGGATCAGTCACAACAAGCATACCAAGAAGCTTTTGAAATCAGCAAAAAGGAAATGCAGCCAACACATCCCATCAGATTGGGTCTGGCCCTTAACTTCTCTGTGTTCTATTATGAGATTCTGAACTCCCCAGAGAAAGCCTGCTCTCTTGCAAAGACAGTATGTATTTTACTTGTTATGTGGAGATTTACCAATCTTTATTATTTGAGCACTGAAATTTACTTCTTTTTAAATCTCAGGCATTTGATGAAGCCATTGCTGAACTTGATACATTAAGTGAAGAATCATACAAAGACAGCACGCTAATAATGCAGTTACTGAGAGACAACTTGACAGTAAGTACATAACAGCATCATTAATGATTAATATGAATGAAGAAACATTTTACTTCAAGGAAAATTTCTGGGCTTCTTTATTAAATGTAACTTTCTATCTACCCTGTTGTTAAAACCATATGAAGAAAAGTGTCTTCATATAGTTAGAAACTGAAGTACTAAAATCGTACACTTTCCATTAGTTACAGGTCTATTATAAAATTATTAACTTTCAAAATTTTGTGATCCATGATTTTTAACTTTTAAATGACGTTTTCCATTTCAAATCTTGAATATTTTCATATTAGTGTCAGACCAGTTTAGTATCAAAAATAGATCCCGTGTTAAAATTTCTTTAGAAATCATTTTCTTATTCATTAAATTGCTTCCATATTTGCATAGAATAACAGTAGACACTGATAATAACATCAACTGGAAAATTTCAGGCACTTTGCAGAATCCAAGTGGAAATCTACTTTACTTAGTCTCTTAAAAAAAAATAATGACTTATGGAAGGCTGTAGTTGTCCTTGTTATACTCATATTTAGAAAAAGATCTCCAATAACATCACACAAAAAATGAACAGTAGTTCCTTAAATGATATTAAATATCTAAATCAATTTTCAGCAGTATCTTTAACAGTTTTTTATTCGAATTGGGATTCAAATGAAGTCCACAGACTGCATTTAGTTTATATGTCTTCTTGGTTCCTTAGATTTTTCCCATTCTTCCTCTTCAGATAAATACTAAATTTGAAGTATTGATGCTCAGGTGAAAAGAATCACCAAGTATCTGTGTCAGGTAGAGAGGTAGAAATTAAGAGATTGTAGTCTAGTATTGCTAGGTTTTGTTAGCTTGAAGGCGTTTCTCTTGAGGATTACCTATTATTTTATGTTTCAGTTCCAACTTCATTGTAGTCTACTGCCAATTAAATAGTTAAAATTATTTTTGTAAGTGCAATTTGGAGTTATCTATGAACTTGTATTTTATTTGATCAAGAGTGAGTCAGGCATAGTAGTTGCACACCTGTAATCCTAGCTACCCAGGAGGCTAAAGCTGGAGGACTGCTAGTTTGAGGCCAGCCTAAGAAACTTCTCCAAGGCACTGTGTCTTTAAAATAAATTTAATAAAGGCTTTGGGTGTAGCTCAATGGTGAAACAGTCACCTAGCATGTGTAAGACCTTAGGTTCAATAACCAGCACCACAATGAATAAACTCAGCCTATATGAAAGAATCTTTATAAATGAAAGAAATATTTCACTTTTTTAGCTAATTTTAATATTAATTTCTATTTTAAGAAGTAACTTGACAGTTCTTGTTGGAAGTGCTAAGGTAGAACATGAGTTACTATAATGTGTTCTCATCACTTTTTCAAGAGGGCCAAATCTAAAGTACACGTGGCAGCCGAATTTTGGTGTCAGGATAGTTTAAAGTGTATACTGCAACAACTGAGTAAGAAGAAAGCCAGTGTTCCCATTCTAATAGTCACTATTTGCTATATTTTCTCTGAGTCTTATTATTATCATCATCAGCTGATAGAATTATAGACTGATTTGATTAATCCTCGTGAAGAAATTTTGCCAAAACCTAACCTAGTATTTGAGTCTGAATCTGATTGACCACAGTTATCAACACACTACCCCAGAAAGAGAACTACCTTGTATCAAATTTTTAACATTTATTTGTGAAATTCAAAACTCCTTGAAGGCTAGAACCAGAGGAGACCTTATGGACAATTTCATCTTATCCTCCAAAATTCCTTATTAATAATAACAAGCTACAAAAGGTCATTTGGCTAACTGTGTGACCTTGGAAGTAGTCTTCTTTCCAGGTCAGAGAGATATTTGATTAATAAATAAATGAATTAATGGAATTTTTTCACCTTTTGCAAGATGGTAACATTAGTGAAAAAGATTAATAGTAGAATCAGTATTATAATCTACTGTACTATAAAACAAGTTTTGGTTTTACCTCTTAGAATATTTGATTCTGACCATATTGTTGGTTCAGCATTCATTTTGAGTCATAAAAATAGATAAAGGAATGCTTTTCTAAGCTAAAATAGTGTCAGAAAAGCTAAATTTGCAGTTTATCACAGACAGTAGATGCTGACTGGACTTTCATGTGGTGTAGGATTTTCTTTGGAGTGGGAGTCATCCTAAGTTCTATGAGGGGAAAGTAGTCAGCCTTAGTTCCTTGAGCATGGACCAAATTAGATTAATTCTGCTTTAGTTGCACTCAATTAGTATATGCATCTCTCAGATTACAGCTTTTCTTCTGGACAAGATATTCTGATAGGTTTTGATATTTCAGTGTTTTTTTTTTTTAATACTTTGTTTTCTTCTTTACCTTTTATGAATAACCAGAGTTTGCTATATCTGATTTTACTATTTGAAGATATCTGTGTTGTGCATGTACTATGCTTACAAGACAAGTAGGGAAATAAATGTATTATATTGAGGTATTTTTGAAGCTGCTTTCAGTAGAGCTATCTTTTTAAGAACACTTTTCAACTAAAATCATGGTTACATGCTAGGACTTGACATACATATGAAAGTTTTCCCTTTTTTCCAAACTGACATATGCTGAAAAACCTTTCCCTCCTTTTTCTTTTTTTTTTTTTTAAACCAGTTGTGGACATCAGATACCCAAGGAGACGAAGCTGAAGCAGGAGAAGGAGGGGAAAATTAACCGGCCTTCCAACTTTTGTCTGCCTCATTCTAAAATTTACACAGTAGACCATTTGTCATCCATGCTGTCCCACAAATAGTTTTTTGTTTACGATTTATGACAGGTTTATGTTACTTCTATTTGAATTTCTATATTTCCCATGTGGTTTTTATGTTTAATATTAGGGGAGTAGAGCCAGTTAACATTTAGGGAGTTATCTGTTTTCATCTTGAGGTGGCCAATATGGGGATGTGGAATTTTTATACAAGTTATAAATGTTTGGCATAGTACTTTTAGGTACATTGTGGCTTTACAAGGGCCAGTGTTAAAACTGCTTCCATGTCTAAGCAAAGAAAACTGCCTACATATTGGTTTGTCCTGGTGGGGAATAAAAGGGATCATTGGTTCCAGTCACAGGTGTAGTTATTGTGGGTACTTTAAGGCTTGGAGCACTTACAAGGCTGTAGTAAAAACAGATATCCCATGGATCCTACATGTGCAAATCATGTGTTTCTGTGGAATAGTTGATCTCAGTGTGCACAGCTTTGACTACAGCTGCAGAAGTGCTCCTTTAGACAAAGTTGTGACCCAATTTACTCTGGATAAGGGCAGAAACGGTTCACATTCCATTATTTGTAAAGTTACCTGCTGTTTGCTTTCATTATTTTTGCTACACATTTTATTTGTATTTAAATGTTTTAGGCAACCTAAGAACAAATGTAAAAGTAAAGATGCAGTAAAAATGAATTGCTTGATATCCATTACTTCATGTATATCAAGCCCAGCAGTAAACAAAACAAAACCCATGTATTTAACTTTTTT
>JAJEJO010002223.1:15714-60294 GCA_020662805.1 Glaucomys volans | reverse complement strand
TTTTTTTTTTTTTTTTTTTGATACTTGCCTAACATGCATGTGCTGTAAAAATAGTTAACAGGGAAATAACTTGAGATGATGGCTAGCTTTGTTTAATGTCTTATGAAATTTTCATGAACAATCCAAGAATAATTGTTAAGAACCCGTGTATTAAGTTCATGTAAGTGGAATAAAAGTTTTATGAATGGACTTTTCAACTACTTTCTCTACAGCTTTTCATGTAAATTAGTCTTTTGGTTTTGAAACTTCTCTAAAGTAAATTGTACATTCTTGGAAATGTATTCCTTATTCCCTCTTGGCAGCTAATGGGCTTTTACCAAGTTTAAATGCAAAGTTTATATCAACAAAAATACTACTAATATAACTACCATTCTCAACCATGTCCCTTGTTCCCCCTCTTCCCTCCCACCCAAAAAAAAGAAAAAAATTTTTTCTGGGGGAGGATGAGATTGATTTGGAAAAAAGTATTGTGTTCCATTCAAAATTTTGGTATATGGCATTTTCTAACTTAGGAAGCCACAATGTTCTTCGCCCATCATGACATTGGGTAGCATTAACTGTAAGTTTTGTGCTTCCAAATCATTTTGGTTTTTAAGAATTTCTTGATATTCTATGGCCTGCCTTCAATTTTGATCCTTTATTCTTTGTCAGGTGCACAAGATTACCTTCCTTTTATAGCCTTCTGTCTTGTCACCAAGCGTTCCTATTTGGTGGCCATGTACTTGGGGAAAGGCCGCATGATCTTTCTGGCTCCACTCAATGTCTAAGATACCCACCCTGCTTCCTTTGCTTGCATCCCACCAACTATTTCCCATATCCTCTTTACTGCAGCACATCTCTCCTTAGTTGATGAGATTGTGTTTATCTCCCTGTAAACCCTACAAATCCTGAATGGTCCGTCATTGTCTGCCTTTAAAATCCTTCCTCTTCCTCTCTTTAAATAATGATGGGGCTAAGTTATACCCAAAGCTCACCCTACAGAATATTTCCTCAGTACTTTACAGAAAACACCAAACAAAAATGCCATTTTAAAAGAGTTGTATTTTTCCCCCCTTTTAGAATGTAAGCTCCTCAAGAGCAGGGACAATGTTTTCTGTATGTTCTATTGTGCCTAGTACACTGTAAATGCTCAATAAATATTGATGATGGGAGGCAGTGAGTCTTGGTGATGAGGGTGAGAAACTGAAATCCCTACACTGTTTTGTTGCTTGTTTTTTATGATCTCAGATTGAATTGGGAAATATCGGCCTTTTGGGACAATTGTCCCAAATATTACATTCAAATAAAAGTGCAATGGAGGCCTTGGGGTCTTTATTTACAGGAGAAAAGATCTCATGCATTTGGGACAACAGTGCATCTTCTTCACAGCTCCTACCTTACCTGTTTTTCTCCTGACCACCCCCCCCATCCCCGGCCAAGTTGGTGAAATAATCATTTTTATAGCTAAGGAAAATTAATTAAGCTAGTAGACTAAGGATGGGATCTCATTCAAGTAAATTATAAGTAAAATCTGAAACTTGTCAGTTTGCCTATTAGCTATTCATAGGCATTTATCATCTAAACTAGTTCAGTTCTGAAATAAATTGTGATAGTACTTTACTGGTATTAGTGATTTAATGTTTTCTACATAGTAGTGCCAATAAATGAAGGATGATTTCCAACTTGAAATTTTTTTCCCTTGGAATTTGAATAATAAATTTGTTTATAACTTATTTCCCTAATTGTCCCAAGTCAAGGTTTCATGTCTGTTTTGTCAACATAACATAACATCAGGAAATTGAAAAATCCAGTGATATGTTTTGTGTGGGTGAAGTATTGGAACTGTTTTTTAAAAAAGAAAGACCACAGTTGTCCTAGGAGAGTGAGACAGTGCTCTGCTTAGGGAAAAGGAAGGAATTTCCTGCAGCCCTTGTCTATGGGCACCTCTGTTAGTTTTTTTTTTTTTTTTTTTTTTATTCTATATAGATCACAGACTTGGGGAGGATAAGAGAATTAAAAGAATATATATCAAATGACTTAATTGTAGGGGCTCAATATTTTTTCCTTCCCATCTTCCCTACAAAGTAATTGCCAGTCTTACCAAAACCCAAAATATTTTCTAACTATTCAATACTAATTTGGAAGCTTCAGTTTAAGATTATTTGTTGGTCAGACCTCAACTTGAGAGTGAAACTGAATGACTAGAAACTTAAGAGTGAGGAGTTTTAAAAAATCTGGGAATTTTAGAAACTTAAGCATTTAACAGCATCATTTAAATGATTTTTGTATGAGGGAAAACAATTTGAATGCAAGTGCATTATAATCATTGCATGAGAATGTGCAATGTGTTATTTATTTGATGCTGTTTTGCATAGAGTTTAACACATTCCTGTAGGTTACGCTATTTATACATCACATAGGAAATTACAATGGTAGCTTTATCTTAAAGTGATAAGACTAAGTACTAGAAAATGGCTAGTTGGATTCTTTTCCTAAAAGTGAAACTATGTTTTTATCTTTAATGTTACTTCTAACAGTAACTCCCTATAAATGTTGAAAGACCTAAAAATAAGACTGTTGGGTCTAGGTAAGTTTTTGGTTTTTAACAAACTCCATGATAGGCCTCTAAGAGAATCCATCACACAGTAATACATCTGCTTGAACCTAATACTACCTGTGAGTCCAGATCTGATTATGCTACTTACTTGAATGCTTTGAAGTCTGTTTGATGACTGAACCCCAAAATTTTTAGAATTTAGAATAAAGCCTTGATAGGCCAGCCATTTGGAAGACATTTGTACCTGTCCATTTGTACCATAACTACTCAATTTTGTAAGAGGATGTTCAGTAATTATGCTAACAGAACTGGGTGTTGACTTGAACCATCCACCATTTAGGCTTTTCAGAGAAGATTTATGTTTTTGTTAAGACTTGTGGATGAATGCGCACCACATGGACAGTATAAGCATGTATAAGGGCATCAAGAGGAGCTAGGAAATTAAGAAAATGTGCATTCGAGCATTTGGGTCTCTTGGATTGTGAAAAGAAGTGGGCTGTGTTCTATTTTCTAACAGCCTGTAGTTTTCATTTCTAATGCTTTAGAATCACTTAAGAACTTGTTTGAAATGCCTGTTTCCGTTTTCAAGGATTCTAATTTTTTAGGTTGGAGCCCAGGAGTATGCATTATTTTTAGCAAACATCTCATGGATATTAATGTAGTATCTACACAGCTGAGACTATAAAGGGGAGGGGGGGTTGCAGATGACATTCAGGGAAATGTGGATGTGCTGGACTTCACATTTTGAGCCAAAAAAAGGCTAATTCTAAAACTAGAAATATCTGCAAAGTAAGTTTGTGAACCTGCTTTAGAAGATCACGTAAGGAGGTTAAAGCTAACTTGTCAAAACAGGTTTTCACATGAATACATCTATTTTAGTTTGGGAGCAGATGCTGTTTAGAACTTTTTCTATGTTGAAGGGGAAAAGTTACAAATATACACAATTGGGAAATTTTCAAAAAATGAATGTGGCGTGTATTATTTTCTTTGCCTCATGCCATGCACAGAATTCAACTCCGGGTAAAGGACTTAAAAAAATCAAACTGGGATGTTCATAAAGATGTAGGTGAATAACTTGTTGACTTCGAAGTGTTAAGGAAAGCTCTTAAAATGGACACACAAAACACCAGCAGAAAAGAATAAATTCTGAGTCTTGAAACTTAACTGCATATTAAGGCATCTGAATGTGAAAAAGCAATTGAGATAAAGTATATTTGAAAAGGTGAGGATGGCACATGCCTCTAATCTCAATGACTTCAGAGCCTGAGGCAGGAGGATTTTAAGCTCAAGACCAGCCAGCCTCTCAGCAGTTGAGCAAGATCATGTCTCAAAAGAAAGACTCGGAATTTAGTTCAGTGGCAGAATGTTTAATCCCCACTACCAACAGAAGTGTCAAAAGGACCTCTACAAATGAATTTTTTTTAAAAGTGTGGGGTGGGGAAACAACCCAAGTAGAAAACAGGCAAAAATTGTGAACAGACATTTTCATAAAAGAAAATACAGGGCCAGTGAAACATGAGATATTTAACCAGGGAAATGCAAGCCAAGATCATAAGGAGGCACCTCCATTAGATTAGTATAATTTGGCCATCTCAGCTGTTGAAAATGATATGGAATGAGTTTTACACATTGCCTCTGGGAGTTGAGACTGGTAGATCCCTTTAGAAAACAATTTGTCATCTTCTAAAGTTGAACATTCACATCCCAATAACCTTTCTTAGTATATCTCCTAGGAATCTCATGTGTACCAGGAAATCATGAAAGAATATTCACAGCTGCACTGTTGGGATCAGCAAAAAACTGGAAATAATCCAGTATCCTTTGAAAAGATACTGGAGGTTATTTACTCAATGACATAATTGAGTGGAGGTTATTTACTCAATGACATAATTTTACACAGTGAAAATGAATCAGCTATAACTAGTTGGCAACATTATTAACAATGTTGAGTGAAAAAAAAACCCCAAATGACTATATATATACAGTATGATCCTTATAAAATCTTTTGCGTACAAAACAACTTCAACCATGGTGATGAAAAATAAGAAAACTTCAGGTTGCACCATTGCAAACTTTAAGGTTGATGAAAAGTTTAAGGTTGCACCATTTGACGCAGTTGTCCCACTCCTCAGTTTATACTCAAAGGACTTAAAGTCAGCATACTGCAGTGACGCAACCACGTCAATGTTTATAGCAGCTCAATTCACAATAGCTAAACTGGAACCAACCTAGGTGCCCTTCAACAGATGGATAAGGAAACTGGTACATATACACAATGGAATATTACCCAGCCTTAAAGAAGAATGAAATTATGGCATTTGCAGGTAAATGGATGGGACTGGAGAATATCATGCTAAGTGAAATAAGCCAATCCCCCCAACAAACAAAGGCCAAATATTTGATAAGCGAATGCTGATCCATAATACTGGAGGGAGGGTAGGGAAGAATGAAGGAACTTTGGATTGGGCAGAGGGGAGTTATTGGAGGGGAGGGGATATGGGGGTAGGAATGATAGAATGAATGGGAAATAATTACCCTGTGTGCATGTATGATTATACAGCCTGTATAAGTGTATCATGTTTAACCAGAAAAATGAGAAGTTATACCCCATTTATGTGTGATGTATCAAAATGCCTTCCGTCATGTATAACTTATTAGAACAAATTTTTTAAATGTTAAAAATTTAATTAGAGATTGCCTATGAGAAAAAGTGACTAAGGTAGGAAGACATGTGCAAGTACATATTAGTAATAATTTTAAGTAACGTTTTCAGCTTGGGGCTGAGCTGGTGGATTCACAAATGCTCATTAGAGAAAGATCATTCCATGAACAGGTTTCATGGTCTGGGTATCCAGGGATTCTGTTCTGGGCATCAGAGTTTACAGAAAGTAAAAGAATTAAATGAAAACCAAGTTCAGCAGGCCAAAAAATTAGTTAAAAGCTTGCTTGAATAGTAAAAATAACATTGGCAGAAAATATCTGGGAAATAGTCTCTGAGCTTTTTTAAATGACAGGAAAATGAACATATATAACTGTAGAATAGACAAAAACTGCTACCTTACTCATTTGACCTAAAATTGGCCTAACTTTATTTACAGTTAACTTAAGAAGAGCAGGACCAAGAATTGAACATTTGGTTGGGGGAAGGATGTAGTATGAAATGCTAAATGAACCAGAAAGTACCTTCTGAAAGGAAGGAGTCAGAAACATCTTTAATGACCTTTGGTAGTGCATGAGTCTATTCTATGAGGCCTGAAGAGTTGCACATCACACCAGGCAAACCACTTTAGCAAATTCAGCCCCTTGAGGTTCCTAGGTTCTGACCCTTTTGAGGAAGGGAGTTTGGTTCAAATCACTTAGGCATCTCCTATCACAGTTACATGTAGCCAAATCTTGAGATTTTCAATACTCTGGAATTCTAAACAAGTTATGTTTTTACCTGAATTTGCCTTTTGAAGGAAGAATCTACTGACTACAGAGATATTCTACTTGATCCTTGAGCATACAGAAATATGGTCCTTGGGTTCTTGTTTTTTTTTCTTTCCCAGGATTTACAAGAGAGGTAACCAAAAGAGTCGATTTTGGAGACCTTATTTCCTCTTAGTCTTATAAAGGGTCAAACTTGAAGAGCCCAAAAGATTGGAAATTAATTTTCATAGGGAAAAGCTGTAGAGTGCCACGCATTTCTCTCCACCATCATCTGCTTGCCCAGTGGTGGAAAGGAGAGGTTGAGCCCCTGGGGCCTCACAAGCTATTCTGAAATGTAATCTGTGTGAAATGCGGTCTTGTCAGACACGTAAGAAAGTCTCAAGCCACATGATGGGAGCTAGTTGGTCATACAGATTGTGGAGTGGACGGTAACTGCATCAGAATTGGTCTACCCTCCTAAAGGCTAAGGAGGCAAAGAATTAGACATGTTTCATGTAGGTCATCCTCTATAGCAAGAGTCCATGGAATGCACCAACTGAAACCAGAGAAGCAGGAGATGGCTTCCAAGAGATAAATCAGCAACAGGTTTCTAGAGAATTGATGAAAGGGACTAGGAAGAATGGCTTAAACATCTGTTGGGGTCAGAAGAGACCTATGCTTATTTTCCTTCAGTTCTGGTCAAGTAAGTCTTCCTGCTCCCACCCCACTGCACCCAGGTAAAGCCAGAGCAGTTAGGGATGAGGAAGGAGAGGGCCAGGTGATAGAGACAACTGCCCACAAGTCCTGCCATCCATTGTATCACACAGGAAAGGACAGGAGAAGAGGGGCTGTAACATGAAATGCAGTTAGGGAATCTGAACTTGAACAGTCATTACTGTATGGGACTAGATCCTTTCATCCCTACTTGTAAAACAATCTCAGCTCACAGTCAAAAAATAAAAATATAAAAAAGTCTAAACTGAACTGAAGGATTGGCACACCAAGAACTTGAACTGAAGAGCCACAGGAAAGAAACTATAAAAACAAATGTTGAATATTATTAAGATGAAAGAGAATAGAAACCAAAATTTAAAAAACACTAAAAATGTTTTCACTGTGAACTGATATAAGTGAACAGTTAGCAAGTTATTTAATACAATACTAAATCCAATGTAACAAAAGCATATTTCCACTCCCTACTTGATTTTTTTGTTTTCATTTTCTTTTCCTTCAAAGGACATTAAAGCAAAATTCTAGCCATAAAGAATTTTATTTTTCCTAGGAAATGAAATATTTTCTACTAATAAAACAGCAGCCTTACTTTTTCCAGAGAATGAAGTCTTACTCATTTATTAAGAAAAAAAGTCTTGATTTGGCATGTCCTGAAAAGTGGTTCCTCATCAAAAGACATATACTTTTGTTATTTTAGGTTATTTGGAGTTAAAGACTATCTTTGGATTGCTGCATATTCTTAACTATAAGAGCAGGAATTAAATATTCTGCCATTTTTAAGTTTTGTAAAAACTACTTATGAAACCTGTTTACATTTACAGATTTCAGTGTTTTTTCCTCATAAGCAAATTGTAAACTGTGTAATTACTCAAATCAGAAAATTTATACCAATGTAATACTATTATTTAATTTACAAACCTTATTCAAATTTTCCAGTTGTATCACCAGATGCCCTTTGTAGCAAAAGAGGAAAAGAATGTTTCTTTTGTGTCCAAGATCTCATTATGGGCTCTAGTTACATATTGTTATGTCTTTTTAGTCTTTAGTTTCTTTTATTCTGGAACAATTTCTCAGTTTTGTCTTGGAGAGTATGGGCCAGTAAATTTGTCGAATGTCCCTATCCCACCCTGATGTTTTATCATTAAGTTCAGGTCACACCCTTGTTTTCAATCATCTGACTGAAGTGGTGTGAGCATCACTAGGGGAAGAACATAATACCTGCTTGTTCCGGTACTAATGTTACTAAAGAAAAATAACTTCTCAAAAAAGTGGAGGATATCTTACTCAACATTTTCCATTGTCTTAAAGTTACTTAAGTAAAACAAACTGCCAGCACCACACCTGCACCCCTTTCCAGCAGGAAACCTTTCCTGTTTGCTGCAGTTACCTGACTGACCTCAGGCAGGAAATCTTGACGAAGTCGTCCTCAGCCAGCCCCTGCATGCACAAGGGGTCAGAAGAAGCAGAGCACACTCCGCCTCCTCTGGGCAAACATGCTGAAGGTGCCCCTGCCAGGCATTGCACCCAGTACAATTTCAGCTTCCAGCAGGCAGGACTTCAGTTCTGTTCATCATTCTCTCAGTATTCAGCATAGAATGGCACAGAATGGATACTGAGCAAGAATTTGTGAAGAAACCTTAAGCCTCACCCCTACATTTGTGCTGCTTACTAACAAAAAGACTATATTTCCTTGCTTCGCAATCAAGTTACATCATGGCTTACTCAGAATAAGTGTTCAAAAAGTATTTGGGGATTGGAGGGAGTGATCCTCACTTGAGTAATTTGCTTTCAAGGCCTAATTTCTAGAATAAATTTGTTCTGTTTTGTATAACAGCTGCTTGCTTTTTTTTTTTTCAGTGTATACAAGTGTTTCACAGGGTGTTGATAACGCTCACTTTGAGTTACTGGTTAATTATTTAGAAGGGATGTTATGGACAAGTGTAGCTGACTTCTGTAGCTCTAACCCAAAGCTAGCTTTATGGGAGGTATCTGTGCTGCACATTGCTGGGACCTGCCCTTATTTACATGCATGAAATAGAGCCAGGCTCTTCTGATCCCTGACCTCCCTGGGGACTTGCTTTGCCTTTTTCAGCCCACAAACAAGAGCACATGTCTTTGTGTGTTCGTGGTCCCAAGGTTCTGTTGTTACCAAGGTCATCTTTGAGACTGTAGAGCCCATCTTTTTGATGGTTAAGTACAGTCTGATCAGCCTGGAACCAGAGCTATATTTTCCTGTTAATATACAGAGATACCAAATAATACTTATGGGGCCCAGAGTGGGTGTGTGCGGCGCATAAGAGGCAGAGTCAGACACAGATTGGACCCATGTAAGTCTGCTAGTTTCTATTTGGAAAGAGAGGGTCCTGAGATAAATTCCCAGCTACTTCCAGATTGATGATGAGTCTTACGAAGTAAAAACTTAAGGGCAATGATTGCCAAACTTGACTTCCTGATAGAATCACACAGAACACTTGAAGAAATCCACTTCCCCCACAGTGCTCAGACCTGCTGTATAATGGTAGCTGAGCTAGGACTCAGGTGTCATTCTTGTAAGCTCCCCAATGACAGTACAGTCACATTTGAGGAACCGGAATGAAACAGGCCAAAGATAAGGAGCTGTAGGGCTGTCCTGTTCAGTACAGCAGCCAACAGTTGTGTGTAGCCACTGAGGCTTGAAATGTGGCCAGGCAGAATTGAGATGCCATGAACAAAATGCATAAGGTGCACACTGAATTACAAATAACCACTTTTTAAAAAAAGGATGTAAAATATATCACTGAAAATTTTTATATTGTCATGTTGAAATGATAATGCTTTGGATATAATGGGTTAAGATGTGTTACTAAAATCTTACCTGTTTGTTTTTTTCACCTTTTCAAAATGTGACTATTAGACAATGTAAAATTAATGTGGCTTACATTATATTTCTATTTTTCAGTGCTGCTCCAGGAAATAAATATATATCATTGTCAATAAGAATGTATCATTCCTATTTAAAGAAACTGTACATGTTAGGATTACAGTCGACCTCATATAACAAAATCCAGCTTTAGTGGCTTAGCCAAATAGGAATCATTTTTCTCCACATGCAAGAGTCTATAGGTGATGAGTTCAGGATTTAATGGTGGCTCCTTGGTCTTCAGAGATCCGGTCTCCTGTCTATTGTCCTCCGGGTACATCCTTCCTGCAGGTAGACACTTCTGGGCCCATTATCAGTGATTCTCATAGCATAGATTTGGAGCCCAGAAATTGCATGACAAATGAGTAATCCTAGTGATTCTGATATAAGGCCACAGTTAAGAAAAAGTGCCCAGGTGCATACTCTGTGACGCAAAGCAGTAAAACAGTGGTTTAGAGTACTGACGGCAGAGCAGTGGTGTGGGGTTTGCCACTTACTGTGTGATCTAGGTCATCTTTGTTGTTGGGATTGTTTTGTTTGTTTTTGTGTTTTGTTTGTTTTTAGTACTGAGAATTGAACCCAGAAGTGCTCTACAACTGAGGGCATCCCCAGCCCTTTATTTTTTTATTTTGAGACAGGGTCTCACTAAATTGCCCAGACTGGCTTTAAATTTGTGATCCTCCTGCTCAGCCTCCTGAGAGCTGGGATTACAGTTTGCACCATCTTGCCCAGCTTTGGACATGTTTCTTAGTCACTCCAGGCTTTAGTTTTCTCATTTTTAAAATGGGGATAGCATCTACTTCACAGGGTTGTTGCAAGTATTAAGTGAACCTTGTGAAGTGCCTGGCATAAAGAAAGTGATATGAATATTTTTTATTAAATAAGTAATAAAATGTGAAGTGCTAAGGTGTAAAAAAAAAGTCACACATAAAACACAAGACAAGGCCAACACCAAGGTCTGATTGATTAAAAAAGATACCATGAATTACTTTTGGATTCAGTTTATCATACTTATGTAGACAGCACAAAGAAGCAGCAAAGGGCCAGCTTCCAAGATCCTTGCCTCCCCACACAAAAGTTGACACTGAAATAATGGTAGGGAGGGGCCAGCTGACTGCAGTCAAAGTTGTATGGTGCTCTGTTCAGAGGGGCCACTTATAGCCTGCAGCAAGGGGGTTTTATGTCCTGCAGCTCTGTTCTGAGATGTGCTGAGCACAAGGTCCCACACCTCATCTGCACCTAGGAGACAATGAGAAACCCTCTCCTGGGCACATGAGAGGCAAGTTCAAGATAGCCTCTTAGTAGCTCCTCAGAGGCCTCCCTGCCTCTTGTGTTCTAGAAAGATCACAAGGTCTCTGTCAAAACTCAGATAAAGGGGCTGGGGTTGCAGCTTAGTGATAGAGCACTTGCCTAACACATGTAAGGCACTGAGTTCAATCCTCAGCACCACATAAAAATCAATGAATAAAACAAAGGTATTGTGTCCATCTATAACAAAACAAAAGAACGAGAAAGAAGAAAGAAAAATTAAGATAAACTGTGGCCCAAGCCTGTGCCTATATGGCTATGTGCAGGGTGTTAAGGGAACATGGCAGAGCCTTGTCCTACACACAGCCATGTGATCTTGGCAAGAAGGAATTTGGTTAAATAAAAAATAAATCATACTTTAAAATGTAATGACTGTTTGGATAGATTGGGCATTTACAGGAAGGATTTGCTTTGTTTTTCCCAGAAAGTTGTGTTTCATTAGTTGCCAGAAAAAAGACATCTGGTTTTAAACTAACTGGGAGGTCATACTGGATGCAAAAGGAAATGAGTCTGGTCAGGCCTAAGCTGCAGGCTCATAAGGGCAGAGAGACATTGTCAAGGATCACCAAGTTTAAAAGCACATTATTGGTGAGGAGAAAGGGCTCTTGGGCATCCCTCTGGGGTGTCACTTGATAAAACCACTTGGGAGGACATTCAGCAATATCCGATTTTTTTTCTACAGCGTATAAGCTGTTCCGTACAGCTTTGCTTAAAGAGCACATGACTTGAAATTACCTACATTTCCATCAATATGTACAGCAGCCATAAAAAGAAAAGGAAGCTCTTTATGTTCTCATACAAAAACCCCTACAAACTATATTAAGTAAAATAAGCTAGATGAGGGCCACTTGTTTAAAAAAAAAAAGCAAAAGGAATAAAATTGCTTATATAAAAATAATTTCTGAAAGAACATTTAAGAAACAAATATAAAAGTTTGCCTCTTAAGAGAACTGGCTACTTTAAGGATAAAGATGAAAAAGATAGCTAGGAAAAAGTTTGAATTCTTGGCCTGTGTTTGTAAATGATAGGTAAAAATGGATAAAACTATCTTTGTAAAGAATTTATTACATATGTTAAGCATTCATCATGGGCCAGTGGAGAGAAAATCAGGCCTTAGTCATACCTACTGATCAATTGTGCATTTGCAAAAGTGACTACTTTCTTGCCTCCAAACTCATTTTCCTTATCTGTTAAAAGAACTGATGATGGGATATGAAGTCAGATATCCTCCTGGAATTTGTAAGGAGCTGGTATTCCAATCATAGAGCAGTAGTGCTCAATGCGTAATGGTTTTGCTAATTGCTCTTTTGAGCTCCTATTGTTCATCAGGCATCCAAGTTAAAGTTGACTAGAGAGAGAGGTAGAGAAACAGAGGGAGAAGGTCATTACTTTTTCACATCATCTGTCTGGTACCTCAGAATTCAATGTCTTTCACTTCAAAAACTCAGCCTAGAAGAAATAAAAAAAAAAAAAAAACAGTGCACTTACCCACCCATGTCCAGAAAACTATTCTTAGACTTTCATGATAAAAATAGAACAGGGAAAAAGTACCAAAGACTATTTCCTCTCCCTCACATCTGACATACCTGCAGCATGAGAAAGTGGTGTGGCAGATGCTGCCCATACTTCACAATTAGCAATCCCATGAATCAACTTTCTTCTAAAACTTAACTATGATAGACTTGAAAATTCCAAGTTTGCCTTAATGCCTGTCTTTGCTAGTCAGTATCATGGCATACTTATCTTTACATTTTTGAGGCACTTTTAAGTTTTCAAACATTTTCACAAACAGGAGACTTCCTTCTCACTACAAGGTCACAGGGCTGGTACTCATCTCTCTGCTTTGACATTGAAGCAACTATTTAGACAAATTAACTTACATCCAAGGCTTATCAGGCAGAGCTGCAACCTGGATTTGAAGGCAGGCAGGCCAGGGGAAGGGAAGACAGAATGGGAACCAGGGATGGGAATGAGAAGGCATATCTGGGTGAACTCAATGTTTGGACATGGGAATCAGGGCCATGGGTGTGGAGATGCAGGTGGGAACAGAGCCCAGGAGACACATAGCGCAACTGGATGTCCCAACAAGGGTGTGACTGATGTTCCCCTGCTCTGCTCCAGGGAGGGGAGGGCACAGTGTCCTGCCTTGTTAGGGGAGGAAGGCAGCCGAGTTTATCTCAGACACATCTTGCTGTGGTTCCTTCCACCTGAGATCTGAACTGATGCACACTGGGGATGGAAGGTTAACATCCAGATTAACATCTACTGTAAGAACTCCTACGGTTCCTATCCCTTCTGACACACTTGAGTCATTAATGTACCCCAAATGCTGGAAGTTAGGGGAAGCAGTAGAGTAGGCACTTTGGGCCACTGTCTAGTCCTCTACTACCCTCATATATAAGGTTAGTCTTGTGACTTGCTACAAATGAGAACTAACCTGAATGGACAGACGGCATCCTGCTATCCTTTCTGCTCCACCCTCTCTGCCAGCAGATGGCCCCAAGAAATCACCAGCCAGGAGAAGGAGGAGACCTGCTTTATGAGCTCCTGGCCATCCTGTTCTGAAGAAATGTAAGGAAAAAGGACGGTCACCCGCCAGGTTTTCCCATAAGAGAAGGGGATAGTATTCTCCTATCCATACTTCCTTCATTGAACTGTTGTTTTTCAGAGCTGGGGAAAATGACTTAGCCCAACTACCCTTCTTATGTAAGAATCACAAATTCACTCATTCATTCATTCATCCATTGATTCATTTCTTGTTTGATTCATCATTTGTTAATTCATTCAGCATCTACTCAGGGTCAAGTAATGTGGAGAAGCAGAGATAAAATGT
The DNA here is from genome assembly GCA_020662805.1 of Glaucomys volans. Taxonomy (NCBI): domain Eukaryota; kingdom Metazoa; phylum Chordata; class Mammalia; order Rodentia; family Sciuridae; genus Glaucomys; species Glaucomys volans. The sequence goes on along the minus strand of JAJEJO010002223.1, from coordinate 46,578 downwards.
ATAGGACCCTCAGTCTGATAAGGATTCAAGCAGTTATTATTTTTGATGTCTCATCATTTGCTTGTTTTAGTATTATTCTTTAATAGGAAAATATACTAATAAATAATTTTGCCTCATTTACTGTTTCCTCCCACCTCATAATTCTATTTTGTTGTTTTACTTGTTTTATTTATTTTTTTGGTCTTTTGAGACTGGGTCTTATTATGTTGATCAACCTGGTCTCAAACTCACGGGCTCAACTGACTCAGTCTCCTGAGTAACTGAAACTATAGATGTGCATGCATGGCTCTATTTTTATATTTTTAATTGTTCATATTTATGAACAGTGACAGGGTTACAGTGACAATTCGATACATGTAACAACTATTATTAAACAATGTCAATGTAGTAGGATCACTTAAATGGGGAAGCACAGAGTGGGGGGTCCTATGCCTCTCCCTGTACCATTTCTTCCAGGTAATCATTTGACCTTTGCCTAGACATCCAGGGACCTATCTTTGGAGGTTGCCCATTGATTTGCTGGGTGTTTCCATCCTTGGAGGTTCCTTGTACTATAGAAATTGACTTCCCTGCAGCTTCTGTCCCATAGGTCCTGGTTTTGGTGCACACAGTCGATGAGTTATTTCCTTTATATTTAGTTGTTGGGTCCCTGACAACTAATATATATCTTGTTGGTTTGGGAGAAGGCATATACAATTTTGAGTTCCCCCATTGATTTATTTAAAATAAATTGTCTCAGTCTGATCCTTTGTCTTAATCTGTGGTTTTAGTGATTTTTACCACAAAAATCAAGATTTTGTTTCCACTCCTTAAATAAGTCATCAATGCCCCCCATTCCCTTTCTACCTGACTCCTAATTTCCTTTATAGTCCCTTGAGGATCCTCAGAAAGGAATTCCATTACTACATTTTCCTCCATCTTCTATTGCTTAAGATTAACTATAGTTCAGGAAGCAAAAGATCCTGACACAGGTAGGCCCAAGAGGAAGATAATTGACTGTTTAGCTCAATTCTGCATTTCCTTTAATTCGACATGTCCAAACTCTTGTCTCCCCACCTGCCCAAAGGAAGTAGCCACTTCTTGGTTAGGAATGTAGCGTCATATCTTTTACCCAGCCTCTCAGCACTTATTGGAGAGATAAGCAAGAACAGAAAGGATTCTCAGAGGTACCTGAGAACTTCCAAGAACAGTTGGTCACCTTCCCCAGAGGATGCTGCCCTAGTGTTAGTTCAGATAATGATGGCACATCAATTTCAGAAAGGACTCAGGAATCTTCATATCCAATACCCCAGGTTTCAAATGAGGTAACTGAAAATACAAGAGTGAAGGTGATTTGTTGAAGGTCAAGGAGCTAGAGCATGGAAAGGAGGAAAATATCAAAGGCAAGACAGATTTCCAGAGCTTTGACCTAGACTTTCAGATAGTGCTTACCTTGGATATCAGAAGATCTCTTTGTAGAGATGACTGCCTTCCAGCTCACATTTGAACCCAAGATGACTTGAGCTGCTTTTATGTGTTGGCCATAGTCATTTACTTCTAAGGACAGGGTGAAAAATTGCACTGCCCTATATGGTAGCCACTTGCCACATATGATCAATAAGAATGTGCAATGTGTTTGGTCCAAACAGAGATATGCTGGATTTCAAGGACAATATGAAAAAAAATGCAGAATTTCTCATTGATAATGTTTTTATATTGATTATATGTAAAAATGATAATAGTTTGGGTATATAGAGTTAAATAACATTTAAAAAATTAATTTTAGATTTTAAATGTGAATACTAGACAGTCTTAAATCACACATATAGCTTGCATTCTATTCCTATTAGAGCTGTTCTAAAATGTAAAAATCACAACTTTCAGAAAAAATATAACATGAACATGTGTCAGATATATTATTTAACTCAGTTAATAAAGGAACCTACAAGATGTTATGACCAGTTTAATAACATGTGAGAAGCTAAGATATGGATAGGCACTTACCAAGAAAATATTAAGGTACATACAGGATTAGATGTAAAACTGGCGAATATCCAGTAGGCAATAAATCTTTGGAGTTGCCTGCCCACTCAACAGAAATTATCTCCATCTCTGCTGTACAGTTATTTATAAATTAACAGGAAACTTCCCTATGTCTAGGACTTTTAACTTTTAATAGGAAACAGAGATGTGTTAAGTGTATTTCACCGGACCAGTGTTGTCCAACAGAAATATAAGGCAACCACATTCTTAATTTTAAACTTTCTTGTAGTTGCATTTAAAAAACAAAATTAAATTCAAAATTAAAGTTAGAAATTAATTATAATAATGTGTTTTATTTAACTCAATATATCCAAAATATTATCATGTACTCAATATAAAAACATTAATGTTTTAATTTTGTCATACTAAGTCTTTTGAGATCCTGTATGGATTGTGTGCTCATAGCATGTCTCAGTTCAGATTGGCCATGTGTCAGGAGCTCATTAACCACATGTGACCTGTGGCTATTGCATTGGACAGTGAGATTTTGTTTGATCTTTAGATCTTTAGGTGACATTTTACCTGCCATGATACTGAGAGAATGTGCTGTCCACCTTATGTGCCTTATTTCCATGCACTGGATGTTTCTTCTGACAGTACCTGGAGCTTCATGTGAAATAAGTGGGAATGGAAATGTTCATGGTATGGATCCAAATGTGTGTGGGGAGCCAGAGAATCTGGGACCAAATCCTCATAAGGTTATTTTGGATAATTAAATACAATGATACAGTGACCAGTACAGTGCCTGGTCATAGGAAATGCTTGATAAGCCTCATTCCTTTCTCCTCTGCATCTTCTTCCCATGTTCACACTGCTGAAGACAGACTGGGAGGGAAAGAGCCACTCAGATGAGTCATCTGTACACATGGAATGGCAATCATTTGCCCCAGCAAGGGATAGAAGTACTGCTGGTGGAGAAACTCTGTTCAGAAACTTCCCACAGCTTCAGTACTTACTCATGTAGAACTCCCTGAAGCCTGTGACAAAATGCTTCCCCCTTCCCCTGATTCCACAGAGGCTTGAGAAGGGAAAAGCAGCTTCCTAACCTTCCCTCAGGGAGATTGAAAACCTTAAGACTCAAACAGTAGACAGAGACACAACTGAAAAGTCCTTCCACAAGTAGCCTGATGGTGCCCCCAGCCTGGCCGAACTCCCCAGAGTCAAACCTTCTCCTGGAGTCTTTGAACTGTTCATTTGACAAAGGAGGAAATTAGGCTATGCAATGCTGATAAGAGAGGACCATACACTTCAGTACAATGCACACACAAAAGAAGACTTCATAACAAATCAAAACTGACTTCCTATTCAGGCATTTCTACCATGACAGCTGCTCATGTGACCTGTTCTGGGTGGCCCTACCATACCAGCTGTACCAGCTGTTACTCAAATAGTACTTCTGAATGGAGTATTATCCATTCCTGAATGTCTGAAGATACTCCAAAGTGTCATGGTTTCTCACACTCCTGGCCCTTACACCTGGAACTTTCTGTAGGCAGCCCCTCTTTTTTTTCTATTTCTCCTCCTGTTTCCACCAGATTAAAAAAATCAAAACTGAAACCAAAACATTCTCCTGTAACATGTCTGGCCAAATGTCCTTGGAAAAGAGAACACCATAGGTTAGCTCACTCTGCTGACTGGACTCATGTCCTATTCCCATTCAGTGACCCCAGATGACATAATTCATTTCCAGAGCTTGGGCTCCATAGATTTCACTAGGACTGTCAGTCAGGTCTTCTGACTCAGAATTGGGGTCTTTCCTATACTCATAATCAGCATTTTATATTTATCTTCATCCTAATGAAACTAGTCGTGATGGTCCCTCCACGATGCTAAGCCAATCCTTGAAGGCTTTTAGTCACTTCTGAGAGTCCTTGTGTTGCACCAGGGACTGATCAGCAAATCCAGGACAAGGTCTTAGAGGACATAGTCTCTCTAGGAAATAGGCCAGTACTGCCAGCTCAAAGCTTTGCACCAGAAGTCATCTCCCTGGCTGCTCCATGGGGCCTGTAATGCTTACGGAACTATAATAGTCAGGTTCTGAGCTCCACGAGTTCCCCTGTCCCAGCATTCCTCCTTGACTCACCCATGTCCTTGCTCCTCTTCCCCACGGCACCTTCCAGTGATTCCCACCCCACCCATCGTTTCTTATCACCACTGAAAATGCTAAATGAAACTTACAAGCTCAAAAAGAGAGCATCATTGCTTTCCAGCTCATATTATCCACTTTTTCCCAAAAACATTAGTGTGTTACCCTTTAATCAGTATGCTCTTTGATAAGAGACAAGTTCCCTGCAGAGTTTTAAGTGGAACTTCAAAATTTCGAATATTCACGTGTGATTTTTTTTTCTATGTGTAAGAGATTTGGAATCCTGGAAGCTTATCCTGTATATTAAACAAATATTCTGGGTACATTCCAATAATTGATAGAATGAAAATCATTTTAGTATCTTGGAAAACCAGAAAGCTATCAGGTTTACCAAAGAAAATGGCTCATCCTGTTATGGTCCTCCGTGACAGCTACAGCATGTATCATTTTTGACTAATGCAAAACATTCTTCAAAGCTTTCTTTTGGAAGGGGAAACATCCAATAATAATAATAATAATAATAATAATAATAATATAATAATTATTATTATTAGATGTGTCCCTTTCCAAAAGAAAGCTTCAAATAATGTGTGGCTTAAATAATTATTACTTAATAATTAGTTAATATTATTATTATTATTATTATTAAGCCACACATTGTTTAAGCCACATACAACATTTATTTCTCAATGTTCTGCAAGCTGGGAAATCTTACATCAAGGAATTCTAACCAGCAGATTCAAGGTCTGCTGAGGGCTCTCTTTCTGGCTTGCCAAAATAATAATAATATGGCGCTGGGAATTGAACCTAACACATTTCATTATGCCAAAAAGAAACCTTATACTTTTAAGCAGTCACTTCCCATCAGCCCAAGGCAACCACTGTATTTTGTATTGTAGCCATCCTAGTGGGTGGAAAGTGGTACCTCACTGGGGTTTTGATTTACATTTCCTACATGGCTAATGATGCTGAATACATTTTGGTTAATGAAAGAATGAATGAATGAATGACATGAAGGTAATAGGGAACCTTTTACTCTCCTTTGGTTACTATGTGACTGAATGACTTCCTTGGCCCCTGGCCTACTAAGGTCTCTGGCATCTCCTTTAGTTGTTAGAAACGCAGAAGATCAGAGTCCATCTGACCAAGGCACTGAAAGTTCAGTACCACAGATTCAGGCTTGCTGAAACAAAGAAAGGGACATTCTCTCTACGGCTCTCAGCTAGAGGTGGAATTGACTCTGACAAGGGGCTAAGCAAAGTGTGGAAGTCCTTTTGGCTATCAGGATGTCTGGGGTAAGAGAAGTCAGTAATGACATTAAAGAGCCAGGGGTACTAAATGTACTGGACGATGCATTTACAAGGACAGTCCTGCATAAAGAACTCCACAAAGTGCAACTATTGAGGTGCCTGGGCTGGCCAGTCATTTCCCAGAAAGTGATCTAGTTGTCAAGAGAAATCAGGATGGCTTCAGGGTAAATAGGGCAAGACCATCATACCAATAGTTACAGTGAACTGAGGGCTTCCTATTCACTAGACCCTGTGTGTAAAGAACCGTGCTGTCCCTTCTTTTCATTGCAACATGTATTAGTCAGCTCAGGTTGCTGTAACAAAATATCACACAATGTGTGGCTTAAACAACATTTATTTCTCAATGTTCTGCAAACTTTCCAGCTTGCATTAAGGAATTCTAGCCAGCAGAGTCAAGATCTAGTGAGGACTCTCTTCCTGGCTCACCAATGACCATTCTCTCACTTGTGTCCTCACATGGCAGAGAGAGAGCTGATCTCGTTTCTTTTCCTTTTCTTACAGGGACACTAATCCATTATTAATGGGGACCCATGCTCATCAGTTCATTTGACCCTATTTACCTCTCGCAGGTTCCACCTCCAAATGTTACTACATTGCCTGTGAGGACTTCAAAATAGAGATTTTCATAGTACACAAACGTGTAGTCTGTAACCCACATTAACAATTGGTATTCACATTACCTAGATAGGGAAAATGAGAGTGTGGAAAGGGAAAAGAGCGTGTCCAAGATCACCCCACTAAAAACTGACTGAGTCAGAATTTAAGGCAGATCTGAGGAAGTCCAGAACCTGAATTATGATCATCTGTTTAAATCATTTCTTTGAGAAAAGTTAAAAGGTTCAGCTTCTAGCAGACAGAAACAGGAAAAATGTTTCCCCAGTCCCCAAAGCAGAGAAGTAGGGAGGTTAGAACTGAAAATGATCTTTAAGATCACCTAAATCCAAACCTTTATTCCAGAATTAAGAAACTGAATTACAGAGAGGGTAGTGATTTGTCACTAGCTGGGCAGAGCTGGGATTAACAGCCCATGTCCCTGACCCCCCTGTGGGGACACTTGCCCCATGCCTGGCCACCCTGGCTGTAGGCCATGATGACATAGTCCTGACTGTACTCCATTTTGCCGTGAAAAATGCACTCAATGCCAGCAGTCTGCCTCCTGCCCGCCGTCTCACTCACGTCCTCGCTCTTCCCACTCTGATACTCCAAAATGACAAGTTGAATTCTCTTGTAGGCCTGTTTTTAACCTCATTTTAATATCAGGAGTGAATCTACTTAGCTGTTAAGTTAGGCATGTTGGGACCAAGCAGCAAAGCCTACGGTGTCCTTGTCTATTCTGGGACTGCCCCAGGCAACTACAGTAATGGAGTGAGGTTATTGTGGGGTCCCCTGTTTTGTGACCCTTGCTTCCTCATGTTAGAATCCAAAGCAAAGTATTTGTTTGACAAGTTACTTTTTTTTTTCTAGAACCTCAATTTTCCTATTTGTAAATTGGGAATCGTGACATATACCTCAAAATCAAGATTTTAAGGTAAAGTTTTTCAGGTGAAGACTAAGCAATTCCATGAAGCAAAGCTTGTGAGCGGACAGCCTAACCTGTGTTGCCTAGACCTTGCTCATGTTTAGAGGCTAACTAGTCCTCCACAGAAGCCCACTGGCCACCACCCAAGTGAAGTCCTCTGCCTTGCCATTGGCACGTTAAGTTCTTCTATACAACATGGTGGGAACTTGACACAACTCAGACAGGCTCTAAGGTTGGTAAATGTGGCAGAAACTTGTCCTCTTGCCCCGGAGAGGTGTCACCCATTTTATCAGCCCAGGTAGGAGACCTGGCTTGCACTGAAAGAGCCTGGCCTTGAAGTGAGGGCCTGCGCATGCCTGAACAGGGTCAAGCTCTCTCTAGCAGGCTTGAGGGTGCCTCCCTCTGCCTGGTGGCCTGTTTTCCCTTTCTATTCCCTTTTACACCTTGGGGAGTAGGGGAAGGACATCAAGGACTGTAAGTATGGAGATTGAAACTAGGGTTGGTCCCTCTGTCTGGGCCTGTATGTCAGTGCTGGACCTGGCTCTACACTTACAGTAGTCCCTAAAGGACATGACTTCAGTTGTCTTTACCTTAGTTTTCTCCTCTGCAAAATGTAGGTAATAATAGTTTTTATCTCAGTGGGTTATAGTATGAGGATTAAAGAATGTGCATATTTTCAGTTATCTATTGCTGCTGCATAACAAACTGCCCCAAGGTGTATCAACTTAAAATTTATCTTTTATGGTAGCTCAGGAATTAGTAGAGTTAGGAATTTAGGCAAGGCTCAAGGGGTAACTACTACTGTGTGGCAGTGATTGAGGTCACTTATATGGTGAGATGGCTTCACTCACCTGCCTTGTGTCTTGGTAAGGACACTGCAGGCTGGGTTCGGGGCGGGGGTACTGTCACTAGAAGTCCTGGGTGTGGAATCTCTAGCATAGTGTGCTCAGGGTAGCTGGACCCTTACCCTGGGATTTCTGAGAGTGCTCCAAGAGACTGAAAGTTGGAGCTGATAGTTCCTTAGTGTCTGATCCTGATCACTGGAAGAGCATCACTTTTAGTTTTATATCTATTAGTCAAAGTAGTCACAAAGCCTGCCCAAACTCAAGGGGAAAAGACAGGATCCCACCTACTTATGAGAGGAGTAACAAAGAATTTGTAGCATTTTCAATGCTACAAATGCAGACCTATATTTTCTCTTGCATTTTTAGGGGGTGGGTGGCTGCTAAGTATATAACTTTAATTTGCAAGGTCTCAGAGGGACTAAGAGCTTTGCTGTACTGCCGCTACTTATAGCTCTGGAACACTGAGGGCTTCCTCTAAACCTGGCACTGCCTACCTGCATCTTACCTGCAGTATTTTTCACAGTTGCGACACCTTGAAGTGCAGATTCTATTATGCTCACGCTGTTGTTTGAATGTGTAACACAAAGTTCATGTGTTGAAATCTCAATCCCCAACGCAACCGTGTTGGAAGGTGGAGTTAATAAGAAAAGATTAAGTCAGGAGGGTTCTGCCCCAATGAATGGATTAGTGTCGTTATCATGGGAATGGGCTGGTTCTCATGAGAATAGTCTGTAATAAGTTTGACCCCTGACCTCTACCCTGCCTTACTGCTTCTAGATCTGAATTCTCTTCCTGACACCTTCTCTTTCTGCTTACATAATCTTGGGTGGAACTCAATCTAGATTACAAACCTCACCATGTCCCTTTCCTGTCCACTCCTTCAGCACCTCAAGGAACAATCCAAACCTCTGGCCTGACACACCTCACACCTTGCACCTCAATTTTGCATTTTAGTAGTACTTTGCTGCTTTGGGTGAGCAGTACCAGGGCCTATCACCCCTCTGTGCCTTTGGACATGCTCCTTCCTTTTCCTGGAATGCCCTCTCCTTGTTTCTCTATTTGGCTGATACCATTTAACCTTCTATGAAGGCTTCCTGCTGTTCCCTGTAGACTTAAGAACTCATTCCTACAGGTCACCATAATACCCACAGGGCCTGCCTTATAGCCTTTGCTGTAAGGGCCTTGCCTGCCCATCTTTGCAGCTCTAGGGCCTACCACCACAGCTGACCGTAACCTCCCAATAATACCTGCTCTTTGACATTGCATCCACCTTCCCAGTCCCCTGGGTCAGCCCCTGAGGATTATCCTAATAAGCAGAGAAGTTGTGGGGCCTATGACCAGACAAAATAATCTGAAAGGCAGAGCCAGGAAGTTCTGCAAAGGCTTAGCTGAGTGGGAAGGGAGAGTAAAGCTTTCCATTTTTCTTTTGCTGAGGTGCCAGTTACACATAATTTTCTCCTTTTCCTGGTACGGGAAAAAGATCTCTCCAGAATTCTGTGAAGCATCTCTGGGCCATTCCTTCCCCTTTGTTCCTATTCTTCCTGGACTTACTTTATCTTGTTATTATTTTTCTAACTCTGGGGAATAAAGGAAGGATCAAGGGTGGGAGAGGGCAGAGTAGGAGTAATTTTTGTAGTAATTTTTAAGAAAAAAATCTTAAAAACTTTTTCTCCTGGAGGAATATTTTTGTTCTCCCTGATTCCCTCCTACAGACAACGCAGGAAGCCATCACCTTCATGCTTTATTGGAAGATCTTGTCCTTTCTTGGGAATTTTTTCTGAGGCACTAGAGTTTCACACGATTTTGCCATTGAGTCAGTGCCAGAGCGTGTGTCAACAAGGGTAGAGGGGCACTTCTGAGAAAGGATCTAAGAAGCTCAAAGACACCTGAAGGTCTGGATAGCAGTCACCTTGCCAGGTCTGTGCTCTCTGTGGGGCCGACCCAGGTCCACTCCAAGGCTGTTGCTGCTCTGTTCTGCTAAGGGGAGTCAATCCAACTGTAAAAGACTCTGTGTCAAGTTTGTCTGAGAAAGGATAAAAAGATCAGAACTCATGAAAAACATTGCATTTCTGTGACATTCATTAATTTGTTGTTCCTTCTACATATTCTACAAGTATTAGCTGGGCACCTTTCATTCCCCAGATGATACTGACCCCTGAATTTTTACCAAAGAGTAGCAGAGACTTTATCTGCCCTAGGTAGCTTCCCGGGGGGATATTCACCATTCATCACACAGGCATATGCTCCAGTTCTGCCTGCCCTTCTTGAATCATAGAACCCAAAGAACTTAGAAACACCTAGTTCAATGCATGCATTTTATAGATAAGGGAAGAAAGTTCCAGAGAGATTAAGTGATTTGCTCAAAGCTACTCTTTGGCTATATGAGAGCTGGGACTGGTAAACAGGTCCCTTGAGGGCCAGTTTTATGCACTGGGAGTGACTCCAGAGGCCAATTCAGGTTTATTCCTCTTTGCTTTTGAGATAATGTGGACGTGGAAGCACATGCAGTTCTATGAGGGTGGTGATTACCTTTCCACACCCTGCATGTAGTTTAGCAGTTTACCTGGGCTGGTTCCTGCACACTCCAGGTAAGCAGAAGAGGTCTGAGCCTTGTAGGAGCTGAAAAGGCTGACAACAGTGAGAGAGGAAGCTGTATCATTCAAAAGTCCAAGGTCTCCCAGGTCAGGGTGCTGACTTGATGGGGCTCTAGAACTAAAATGGAGCACAGAAGTGGCTTAGAGCTCCAGGAGTGGGCCAGGACTCCTGGGCTGGGGCCCAAGAGACAGGCAGAATGCAGAGACTTCAGTGGTGATGGAGACCAGGAGCCAGTGCAGGAAAAGGAAGGCCAGCTTCGACAAAAGGGGCTGCTAGAGGCTGCCTTGTATTCCCTGAAAGAAGTTGAAGTCCTAATCCCCAGCACCTGTGAATGTGACGTTATTTGGAAATAGGGTCTTTGCAGATGATCAGGGTAAGGTGAGGTGATTAGGGAGAACCCTATTCTCATATGACTGTTTCTCTATCAAAAGGGGACATTTGAACACAAAAACAGACACACACAGGGAGAAGCCACGTGGAGTTGAAGGCAGAGGCCAGGGTGATGCTTCTCCAACCCAAGGAGCACTGAAGCTTGGAGCAAACCACAAGAATCTTCGAGGGAGACATGGAAGAGGTTCTCCAGTACAGCTCTCAGGAGAAACTGACCCTGCTGACACCTTGGTCTTGAACTTCCAGCCTCCAAAACTGCAAGACTATTGTTTTGCTGAAGTCACCCAGATTGTGATGTTTGGTTATGGAAGTCCTAGCAAATTAGTGCAGGCTCTTACCTAGGTCAGCAATGTCAGCAGATGACAGTGGAGAATGGGCGCTGCTTGGGAGACCCCCAGAGCCAGCTGCCTTGTCCAGAGGTCTGGAGGAGTCATCAAGGGCCCGGGGGGGTTGGGGGTTACACATAAATAAATAACATCACTTAATAAGACCACCATCCCGCCTAAGGTCTCCCACTGCCTCTAGTCATGGACAAGGAGAGTCATGGGCTCTTTGAAAGCCAGTCTCCTCAGCCACCTTCCTGACAGGGGCCTCAGGCATCTCTGAGAAGTGGAGAGTGGCCTTGGCTTGATTGGGGACAGAATCTTTTTAAATTACTGTCAGCTTGTCTTCTAGCTGTCAGCTCAGGCCATGACATCATATATTTTCTTTCCATCAATAATTTAGCCATCTCAGGAATAGAGACTCCAGGGGGTCCCTAGAGAGCTGATTCTCTCCATTCATTATTGACAGGGCACTTAAAGCCTATACCCCTGAGTGCTGGGGGACCCTGCTCCAGGCTAGACCGCTTCCCCAGTACTCCTCCCTTCCTCTCGCTGCTCTTCATCCCTGTCTTTTTCTGCTCCTTCTCTGAGGCTGATTCCTGTCTTCTGATGTGGAGAATTTTCAGATTTTGTACTTATTCACATTTATATCTTGCTGTTTAACACAAGCAGAGATGCCAAAGTCTAAGAGAAAAAATATATTTAAGGTCTCTATTAGTTCTGGGTATTTTTAAAAAGGGTTGATTTGTGAGCCGGGTGTGGTAGCCCATGCCTGTAATCCCAGAGCCTCTGGAGGCTGAGGCAGGAGGATCAAGAGTTCAAAGCCAGCCTCAGCAAAGGCAAGACCCTAAGCAACTTAGTGAAACCCTGACTCTAAATAAAATACAAAATAGGGCTGGGGATGTGGCTCAGTGGTCGAGTGCCCCTGGGTTCAATCCCCAGTACCAAAAAAAAAGGGGGGGGATTGATTTGAGTGTAGGAACATTCATAGATTTTGTTTGTTTGTTGCTTATTTTTCCCCAAGATCTTTTCAATTTGGGGTGGAGGGTACTGGGAATTGAACCCAGGGCACTTAACCACAACCCCAGCCCTTTTAAAATTTTATCTATATTTTAATTTTGAGACAGGATCTTGCTGAATTGCTGAGGCTGGCTTTGAACTCATGTCCTCCTGCCTCAGCCTCCCAAGCCTCTGGAATTTCAGGCGTGTGCCCCGATGCCCAGCTTAAATTTTTATAAATGCACCTTGGCAGACCCCAGAGAGGGACTTCAGTATTCCTCTGACAGTTCCTTTGCAACCACCCATTGCCTGGAGATGTTGGTTTTGTGAAACGGTAGTGGGTGGGGCGTGCTGTGATTACCTGTGCGGTGAGCAGAGAGAAGCAGGACTGGGGAAATGGAGTCAACAGTGGGGTCAACAGTGTGCTGGTGTTCCCTGCCTGGCACCTTGAATTGGAAAGAAGCATGGATAGGAATGAAAGCCAGAGGTGAAGGACCTGGTTTTGCAAGGTTCATCCTGGACTATTCTGACAGGCCTGGATTTGATGGCCAAGGGAGCACCCAGGGACAGAACCTGTGACAAGACCAGTCATCAGCAATGATGATGAGACAGCTTTAGGTAGCACCCCAGGCAGTGGACATGAACAACTAAGATTTGGAGCCAAAGAGGAATAATGTAGGGACTCTCCATGGTGACCAAAACTAGTAGATTAGTGTGGGGTGCACAAGTGCCCCCCGAAGTATCTCAGAGAATTAAATAGCAATGGTGGAGGCAGAGTCTATCATCCTGTAATCAAGGGGGTGAGCACTCAGATCTTATTAATTCAGGACATTAATTTTAACATGGTCTCCTTGGAACTCATAACCTATGGAAGCCTGCAATATATAATTTATATCCTACATAATGATGATTTAAAAAGTTGAGAATCATTTTCTAATATTTATTATTCAGTGTTCTGGTTATCTGGAGCTATGAAAAAAATACCCCAAAATTTAATAACGTAATACAACCATTTATTTTTCTCATGATTTCATAAGTCAGGAATTTGGGAAGGGCTCCCCTGAATGGTTCACATCTGTATGTGGGGTAACCCAGGGAAGCTGGAGGACACACTTCCACGAGGGGATTCACTCTGATATCTGGTCCATTTAGCACTCCTTGACCCCCACCCGCCAGGGATGCTCATCACCCAGGGCTGACAATGCATGTGACTTGACCTTACAGCCTGGGAGTCTCAGGGCAGCTACTTTTCTTAAGTTGCAGCTGGCTTCCAAGGGTCAGTCCAATTAGGGATACAACAGGAACTGGTCCGCTGTACAATATTAATGGGAGAAAGCATGGAGTCCTGCTAGGCCAAAGGGGTGAAGACATAGACCCCCACCTGGCAGGGGAATGGCAAATTCACACTAAGAATGTGGAATGGGAGGTACTGATATGGCCGTCTTTGGAAAACAATCTGCCACATGCATAATAAGTACATTCTGCATGAATGTGTAACATAGTTAAAACTAGTTGAAAATAAACAATCTTTGTGGTTCCTGTAATCTTTTCAAATGTGTACTATTCATACCTTGTGTCACACAGCACATATTAATCAATATATTAACTTCAGACTCACAGTATCTTATCAATGACAATGGCTGAGATGACGACCATGATGTGTCCCTTCATTTTCTTAAGGCTATTAAGGGAGAGTGATTTAAACACAAAGTTCAGGAGATTACTAAGTAATGACCTTTGGAAAGTTCACAATTGTCATTGAATTTCCTCCTATACTAATTGTGTTGAGTTGATGAAAAGGCTAAGTTACAAAAAAATATATTCTAAAGTTCCTAAACTAATGAATTGACTTTGAAAACAATATAGGGTATGATCAGGAGTTAGACTTTAAAATCAGATGAAACTGGGCTCTTGTGCTGATCTCTGTCATTTATTAGCTGTGTGACCTTTGGGGAAGATTCTTAACCTCTCCCAGCCTCAGTAGTACTTACACTATAAAGATGGTACCAAATGTTTCCATTAATTATTGCTGTGGGGCAACCACCCTAAAACAGTGAACAGCAATTTATTTCTTATGATGCTGCAGGTCAGGAAATCAGGAAAAGCTCAGTTGGGTGGTTCTTCTGCTTCCCTTTGCTTTGGCTAGGACCACTGTCACAGTTGCATTTAGCTAGATATTTGGCTCATCTGGAAAGTCAGATGTCACTCACATATCGGTGCCTCAATTCTCCTCTTTCTCTCTTTATTCAGTACCTTATCAAAAGCTTCTTTACAGTGTGGTTCCTGGATTCCTCAGAGTGTAAGTAGAAGCTACCAGAGCTAAACTCTTAAGAGCTAAACTCAACTCTCAATGCCACTTCCACTTGTTTGTTAGTCAAAGCCATCACAAGACCAGACCGGATCCAAGGTAAGGGCAGAAAGACTCCAACTCTGGGTGCAAGGACTGCCATGTGAAGCAGGGAAGAGAAGACTGGTCCACAGATATCTTTGCAGACTACCTACCACATCAGGATCCTGTTAACTTATATAAAATTCACAGCACAGTGGTCTGGCATTCAACAAATGTTGGCCAATAATAATTTTTAAATGTGTAATATGAATTTTATTCTTCCCAAAATGTTCAGACTTCCCAATTAAGAAAAATCATGGACTGGGTATATAGCTCAGTGGTAGTGGGTTTGTTTAGCATGAAAGAAGCCCTGGATTCTATCACCAGCAACCCCCACCCAAAAAAGGTGAAAGAAAAATCATCACAATGAGTTGGGTTTTTTTCCCCTTAAGTACTTTACCTTTATTAATGCTTGTAATCTTTACAACAAATCCTAAGAAATCAATTCTTTTTCCCACATTTCACAGATTAGGAAAATTAAGAAAAAATATTAAACTTCCCTGAAGTTTACTTTGCTGAATTGAAGGTATAACTACAAATGCAAAGAGCTGATCACAAGGGATACCTATATTTCATTTATGGAAACTACAAAATTTGAACATCCCAGAGCACTAAATCCAAAGCATCTGCATTCTAGGTGCAGACCCAACCCACGATGTTCTATTCTTTATGTCCTGGGGCCTGACAGATGAAGGGACAGGGGAATCATGTATTTCTTCTGAAAGACTCAACAACCCACCTGCCTCTTTCCCAAAGTTATATGTCTGGGGGCCTGCCATTGTCACTCAGTGAGCCCGAGGGTTCCCTGATGTGCTGGCACCCTGATGTGCTGGCCCAGGGTGATGAGCAGAGCAGACAGGTGGGAAGAAGTACCCAGGGCTGTGCAGCCTGCGGGGTGGCAGACTCCTGGAGGCCTTATCCAGCCCCAACAAGTCTACAGAGCTGAGTGCTGGCTGCCAAGGCTGTGTCAGTGCCGGGCAGCAGGGAGCAAGGGGCACAGCCGGAGAAAGCCAGGAACGGCCCTGAAAGAGAAGGAGCTGGTGGGCCTGTGAGAATGGCATTGACCAGCCCTGCCACCCTGCACTCCAAAGAAAGCCCAGGACCCTTGCTGTGCCACCCTGGGTCTTCTCCAATGCCGCCATGCCTACTCTTGGGCCCCAACGTGTTGTTCTGTATCTCAAAAACTAATGCAAGATTGACATTATTGGAAGTGATTGAATTAAACTCTTTATTGAGCATCTGCTGTGTGCCCAACACAGCATGGCACAACCTCTACCCTCAGGGACCTTATTCTACAACATGGGGACCAAGGGAAGCAAGAGATGGGATTTTGGGTGAGGTTGTAGTGCTGTTTAAAAAAGGTAGAAGAAAAAGGAAAAAGGGAGAGACAGAAGTCATAAGTCGTGGGAGGGAGGACTTCGAATTTAAAATTTTCCCCATCACATACAGTTTCTTTGTCTTTAAAATCAGAATTCTATCTACCTGTATCAGGCACCACAGGCTTTTTTTATGCTACGGTAACAAAGACTCGATGTCAGTTGCATGCTATGACTAGTTTATCTCTCACTTATGCAAAACGTCCACTGTGGGTCCAGGTAAGTCTCTAGACGCTGTTCTCCATGGTGGTTCAGCTTTCCGGGGAGTTTTGATCTTAAGGCACTTCTGTGTGAACGTGTGCTTCCAAAATCACCGCAGCACAAGACTTGACTTAAGTGCTTCCATGCCCATGAAATGTGACACTTAAACTACGATGTCGTTGACCAGAGCAAGTTAGATGAAGAAGCCTAATTTGAAGAGGGCAAGGAGGCACAATCATTCTAGCCAGAAAGACTGGAGAGCCTGACAAATTGGTGAACAGCTTTGATGTCACTCCTCTACCCCAGAGAGTAGATATGATGATTAAATAAAATCAATTTAACAGTTGAGAACCACACAGCCACACGGAGAAGGAACTGCTGGGCAGCTGGTTAGCCCCACTCAACACTAATGACTAACTCCTTCCCACCAGCCTCAGGGACACGACTTTGGTGAATCAGTTTTGGAACTTCCATATCATTCTTAAAGAGTTGAAGATCTGAAGCATAAACTTTAAGAATACAGAACTTCTGTGCTTGTGAAAATGTTTGCATCTGTTTCCTTATGTTTTCTCCCCTCTATCTTGGTCAATTTGGGCTGCTATAACAAAAAGGTCATAGACTAGTTTAAACAAAGACATTTATTTCCCACAATTCTGGAGGCTGGAAGTTGGGAGACCAGGGTGCCAGTTTGGCTGGGTTCTTGGTGAGGGCTCTCTTGCCTTCCTGCTGCGTCCTTAGGTGATGGAGAATTGCCTCTCTCGAGTCTCCGCGTCTCTACTCAAAAGGTTGCTAAGCCTATTCATGAGGGTTCTGCTCATGATCTAAGCCCCACTCCCAAAGGCCCCACTTTCTGATCCCATCACACTGGGCACTAGGCTTCAACATGTGAATTTGGGGGTGGGGGACACAGCATTTAGTCCAAAACACCTCCAAGGTGTGACTCCTCAAGGCAAAACAAAACCCAAAAGAAATCACTGGGCCTCAATATGTAAAGCCATAGATACACACAAAAAGTCCTTGCCATGCTGGGTGTCACATGCCTATAATCCCAGCAGCTTGGGAGGCTGAGGCAGAAGGATTGTGAGTTCAAAGCCAGCCTCAGCAACATAATGAAGCCCTGAGCAATTTAGTGACCCTGTCTCAAAATTTAAAAAAAAAAAAACAGCTTGGTTATGTGGCTCAGCGGTTAAGTGCCCCTGGGTTTAATCCCCGGTAGCAGAAAAAATGTCCTTTCCTTGTGTTTTGTGTCTTTGCAGTGACAGTCAACTTAGCTTCCATTGTCCCTAAGAAGGGAACTGAGATGAAGGAACTTTCTAACCACACTCAGCTCTGAGGGCATAAAAGAGATTGTTTCAATTTAAATTGTACATTTCCTACTCATACCCTCCTTGGAGAGATATAAATCCATTCACTGCTTTCCAGCACCATGGCACCTATTGGGGGGATAACTGTGTACAGTTTCAAAATGTCCTCGGTGTTCTTGGGACAATCTATTCAATTATTAGCCAACGGCTTACTTTCCCTTTAATTTGTGGGATGACACCTCTGTAGCAGAGGCCAGAGGGTGAGCTGGTGCCCCAACAACCCCAACAGGTGAAAGCAATGTTAGGAAGAAGAGGGAAGAGGAGGTCAGGCTGAGATGCGGAAGCAAGGCTGTCATGGAGAGGTGAGTGCCACCCTGGGCCCCTGCAGCTGATGAAGGGAGAGGCAGGGAGTGGAGACACTTAGAGTAATTGACTTTGACTCTTTTATCAAAAAGTTCTCCAGAAAATACACACTTTCCTGCTGAAATGTGCAGAAAATAATGGAATTGCGGGTGGTTGACTCATCTTCCCTAGAAACTATACACGACCTGCAATTACACTGTCATTTGTGAGCGCACTGGAGTAATGGTTTTCTCCTCCACCATCTATACGCTCCAGAATGAGGTCTGGGTCACGCCTTGCTCACCACATGAACCCGGAGCACAGCACGATGGCAAACTGGCTCAATTTTGGCTGACTAAATGAACAAACAAGGTCATTGCAAACAAAGGTGTCTGACAATGCCCAAGGCTCTCATCCTGAGCATCCGTTCTTACTGCGCAGTCCCTGGGTGTAGATGGCGTGGAAACATTATAACAGACAATTCATTGCAGGGTTTCAGGGCAGCCTCCACTACTGCACTGCAGAGGTCCAAACCCTGGCTTTGCTGCATACCTGCATGTGACCTCGGGGAGCCTTCGACCCCACCAGTGCCCTCAAGTCCTTATCCATAAAATAGTGATAAGTATAATAATGCCTGTTTTATAAGGTTGTAACAAGGATTAAATGAAATAACACCATTAGTACTTTGCCTAGGAAGTAGAAATGAAGAGGAAAATATTGGTTATCAGCATTATTAAAGCTAGAAAGCTATTTTGGATATGCTCCTGATCTGAATTTGTTACCCTTTTGGTTTTTTTTAAAGGAATTTAGACTAAGCTTTCTACTTCATATGTTTCTCTTTTTTAAATTTATTTAATTTTGATTCATTGAACACAAATGGAGTATAGCTGTTGTTTCTCTGGTTGTACACAAAGTAGAGTCACCCCATCTGTGCATTCATACATATACACAGGGCAATGATGTCTGTCTCATTCTGTTATTATTCTTACCCCCCCACCCCGACCCCACCCCTCCCTTCCCTCTATGCAATCTATCCTTCCTCCATTCTTGCCTCCCTTCCACCCCAGATTATGCATCATCATTCACTTATCAGAGAGATCATTTGGCCTTTGGATTTTTGGGTTTGGTTAATCTCACTTAGCATGACAGTCTCCAACATCATCCATTTACCTGCAAATGCCATAATTTTATTCTTCTTTATGACTAATATTCCATTGTGTATATATACCACATAAACTTCATATGTTTCTTGTTAATTGAGGTTTTGTTGGAGGCCAATGGTACAGAGGAGACACCATTTAGCATAATCTATGGAAAAATGATGCTCTTCATTACAATTTGCAGTACAGTTATGAGGCTTAACAAACATACTTAATTATGACCCTTTGCATGGGAGTCTTTTTCTGGCTATAGGAAATGTGCTTGCAGGTTCCAGTCAAGTTGTAAGCCTTCAATCTTGGTCTTTTCTATTTTCCTCTTATGATGGTTTTATACTGTGTCACCTCTGCTAGGCTGGAACCAGATTTGTCACAATCCCCCTTACTGTGTGGTTCCAGTTTAGACTTAGCCAAAGAGAAATGTGTGTGAGGTTTGGAGGGTAGAAACACAGTGACCAATGTTCTCTGAAAGTCACATTGTTTAAACATGATGTAGAGGTGCTGCAGGATTCCATCTCGTCCTCACTCCCTCTGGCTCTGGGACCACCTCCTCCTGACTCTCTACCAACCTTCTTGTGCTCGCCCTCCAGGAGTACACATGCCTGGCTTCCCAGGTTCCCTTATAAGCTCTAACCTGGCCATCCACACCAGCACTTCAGCTGATCTTCAAGTCTTTCCTTTTTAATATCTCTTCTCCAGTTTCTCCATCAATTGTGTAAGGTCTGTTTTTATCTGTTGTTGTGTTTTTTCTGGTACTGGGATTGAACCATCAGGAGCATGCAACCACTGAACCACATCCTCAGCTCTTTCTGTATTTTAGTTAGAGACAGGGTCTCGCTGAGTTGCTTAGGGCCTCGCTAAATTGCTGAGGCTGGCTTTGAACTCACGATCCTCCTGCCTCAGCTTCTTGAGCTGCTTCTTCTTCTTGATTGGACCCTGGTTATGAGGGTCATTGAAGCTGCTCTCCACATACAGCATCTAGTTAACCTCACCACCCAAGTAGCCACACCTTTGTGAAGTCCCACAAAGGTGGCCCTTTTCAATGAACAGACTTTCATGACAGTGGAAATAACACATGCCTTTTCTGGCCCTAAGACTCAAGAAAGATTGGTGATTTCTACTTTGGCACTTTTACCAACTTGTAGACCCTATGTCAGGACCAGCTACCTGGCTGGAGGGACAATGTGGGAAAACCTGAAGGGAAGAAGTTTTGAGACTATGGGAAGAGAAGATCTCTGTCCTGGTGTTCTTGCTGAGCCCTGCTACCAAGCCAGGAAAGAAGCTACACATGGAACCATCTGGAATATTCCTGCTCTAGCATCTGATCGCAGATGCAAAAGATCCCAAGTAAAACCAGAAGAAAAGCTGCCCAGCTAAGCTCCAGACCACCAATAGGATTGGGAGAAATAAGAAAACATTCATAAATTCTTTCTACTTTGATATAATTTTAGACTTACAGAAAATATATAAAACTACATAGTACCAAAAAATCCCAGGTACCTTTTGCCCAAATTGCCCAAATGTTAACATTTGTCCCCAACTCAGGGTAAGTTGTAAACACAATACTCCTTTATGCCTATGTAAGATCGTTATCTCCTAAAACAAGACAATTCTCTTATATAAGCATAGTGTGATTTTAAAAATAGGAAAATAACTTTCAATCATGCTATTATCTAATCCGTAGACCTTGTACAAATTTTGCCAACTGTCCCCAAAATGTCCTCTATAGCAAAAGAAAATCCTGGATCATGGATTGCATTCCCTTGTTTTTCCATAACCTCCACCAGTTCCTCTGGCTTTCTTTGCCTTTCATGACATTACACTTTTGCTTTTATTTGTTTGTTTGTTTGTTTGTTTTTGTACTGGGGCTTGAATCCAGGGGCACTCTACCACTGAGATGCACTCCCAGCCCTTTTTATTTTTTATTTTGAGACAGGGTCTCACTACGTTGGTGAGGCTGGCCTTGAACTTGTGATCCTTCTGCCTCAGCCTCTCCAGTCTCTGGAATTACAGGTGTGTGCCACCATGCCTGGCTGACTTGGCACTTTTGAAAGTACTGGCCAGTTACTTTGCAGAATCTTCCTCAACTTGGGTTTAATCTGGTATTTCATCATGACTAGATTCATGTCACACATATTTTGCAGAAGTATAACAGAAGGGTGTTTTATTTTTCTCAGTGCATTGTATCAGGAGGTAAGCAATATTGATTTGTCCTATTACTGGGACAATTTGAATACTGTTAAATTTGAAATTTTGTTTATGATAATTTTTCTGATAGTTTTGCAACTTTCTGTAAATTACTACTTTTCTTTCTTTTTTGTTTACTATGATCATTTTTCATTCTTCTTAGCATCCTTAGTGTTAGCAGAGTTTTTGTTGTTTAACAAACATTTGGTCAAATCAAATAAGTGGGAAAAAAATGTCATTTGTTTATCTGAGTCATACTCCCTGTGATCGTCTGCTTCTGGCTGAACATATGGATCTAAATTAAACCTTGCTAGATTCTGGCCTGCAACAAGCCCAGGCACAGTATGATGTCACATAAGCTTGACTAAAATAGGACTCAGGGAGAATGAGTTCCACTTCAGTGAAGAGAGAATCCACCAGGTAATTTCATCAGAAGATTCGGTTTCAGTGTTCAGCATTGAAGGGATAATCCTATCCCTTTATATTAAAAATCATTAGTTCAGTTGCATGGTGGTGCATGCCTATAATCCCAGAGAAGCAGAAACCTGAGGCAGGAGGTTCACAAGTTCAAGATCAACTTCAGCAACTTAGCAAGACCTTAAGCAACATAGGAAGACTCTGTCTCAAAATAAAAAAAATTAAAAGGGCTGGGGATGTGGCTCAGTGATTAAGTGCCCTGGGTTCAATCCCCAGTACCAAAACCAAACAAACAAAGGAACCAAAAACATTATTTCAAATCATGAGTTCACCTGTCCCAATTGCTAAAAACCTGGATCCTATTATCCATGATATATTATCTTATTTTCCTAATCCTAGAATGTGCAGAGCAGTTTCAAAATTGTTAACCTGTTAACCCGTACTCCTACAGAACAATAACACACACATGGAGATTCCTCAAAAACCTTGGAATGGAACCACCATTTGACCCAACTATCCCACTCCTCGGTTTATACCCAAAAGTCTTAAAATCAGCAAAGTATACGGATGCAGCCACATCTATGTTCATAGCTGCTCAATTCACAATAGCTAGATTGTGGAACCAACCTAGATGCCCTTCAATTGAAGAATGGATAAAGAAACTGTGGTATATATACACAATGGAATATTACTCAGCCATAAAGAAAAATAAAACTATGGCATTTGCTGGTAAATGGGTGGAGTTGGAGACTATCATGCTAAGTGAAATAAGCCAAGCCCAGAAAACCAAAGGTCAAATGTTTTCTCTTATCAGTGGATGCTGATACATAACAGCGGGTGGACTATTGGAGGGGGATAAGAAAAGAATGGAGGAAGTATGGATGGTGTAGAGGAAAATGGGATGGGAGTGGGTGGGGGATGGAAAAATATTAGACTGAGACAGACAGTATTACCCTATGTATATGTAAGAATATATCGTGTGAATCTACATTGTGAAAGAAAAGATATATTCCCTGCTGTATAATTGTATCAAAATGGGTTCTACTGTCATGTATAATTAAAAAGAACCAATAAAAAAAAATAACACACACACACATACACACACAAAATTCCTGTGGACTTGAGTTCAGTGTTTACAGATGGTTTTTGTCTTTAGCCTCAGGGCAAATAATCCAAATACTTTTTTCAAAAGTTGCTCAAGATGGTTCTGGTGGTGTTTTAAGGTACCGAGTTCTGAGGTGGTTTATTCTGCTGGAGATTGTAGAATGACTTTGCAAATTAGCACTCTCTACATTCCAATGTGAAACAGAAATCAGGCTGCTGGGAGAGACTTGCACCTGACCCTCACAGGAAAAGGCATTCCGGACCAGTGGCATTTCTTGGGTGAATCTGGAAGAGCAGCACTGGGCTGGGGCTTATTTATAAATTGTGGACATTTGTCTTGGATATCTGATCTCTTTTGTTTTTCCATCATTCCCATTTCTCTCTTCCCAGACATGTGCTCACTGTCTACCCAGCATATCCTTCTATGGTTTCCTGGCTTTGCCAGGTCTTCCTCTCAGTCCTCCATTACTTCTCAGTCTCTCAGCTGTGAATGACCTGTGAGCCTTTGGGAGGATTACTGTCTAGTTAAACAAATTCATAATGCAGTGAAAGACTGGCGAACTGGATACCCTCCCCAGGGTACTTTTGTACCACACTTATTAAACTCACGCCTTGGGGAAGAGTAAGAGAGAGATAGATGTCTTTGGAACGTGTCTTTTTTGTCCTGACTCTTAACCCCTGCCTACTTAATCTGGAAGCTTGAACTGTCCTGCTGGAAGAGCTGGAGGTCATACACATAATAAATATGGGCTTGAAATCTATTGCAGATATATATATATGCATATATTATATATAGATTATATCTATATATGTATGTATATATAATTTATAATTTAGATGAGGTCTCACTATGTTGCCCAGGCAGGTCACAAACTCCTGGGCTCAAGTGATCTTCCAGTTTCAGCAATCCCAAGTAGCAGAGACTACGAGGTGTGTGCCACTGTGCCTGGCAATTACAATATTTTATTATTGCCTGGATGGCTTAATGCAAAAATAAATGTATTGAATTTCTGTGCTTATGTTGCTGAACTAGTACACTCATGTGCACTGATATTCCTGTAGCTCCTGATGTGATGAATGTCCCACTGTCCATCACTTGAGCAATATGTGAGGTAATGTGTTAACTGGAAGAACTGGTCAGTGGAAACTACAGAAGAGCCCCCCACCCCATCCTACTACTCCATCAGCAGCACCACAGGGTAAGGTAAAGTTCCACTAAGAAAGTCCTTTCTGAGCTGTGCCTGGCTTTTCATGCCTTGGCTAGCACAGCAACTGTCCTAGAGGGGGTGAAATAGACTTCAGAAGCAACTAGAAGGATGCCTGACTGACCACAAAACTATTTCTCAGGGTATTCGGAAATTATTTAGGGGAGAATAACCTTGTAATAAGAACAGAGTTTCCCTTATAATCAAGATGAAGGCTTAGAGTCATTTAATTTGAATTTTCAGAGAGATAAAACCTTACTGTGCATCCTGGGCTGGCAAGACAGGGCATAACTCCTGACATAATGCCACGTCAGGTGGGAAATTACGCCAGCCCATCCGAATTGTTCTCTGCAGCTAATTTCACAAGGGTCTCAAGGGCAGAGCATGATAAGTAAGCAGATGAATTTCAATATCACAGAGATTTCCAGGGAGCTACATTACAAATTAATAAGCTGAGACTGGATTTGGAAGGATGATTAAGGAACCTGGCTAACTTTTCCTTGCTGGCAGAACTTCTTCCTTTGGGGTTCTGGGATGAATTTCTGGGGATCCATGTGCCCTCAAATTAAGGTTTTGTTTGAAGTTGTGCTTGTGCATCTTTATGAGGAGATAGTGCCATAGCTCTCTCTATATTCTCAAAGGAGTGATTTTCTCACGGTTACCCAGCTGACTGGCACACTCTGTCTTCTAGACTCAGTTTCCTCCTGATTTCACAATGACCAACCAGTAAGATGAGACTGATTTTATAATTCCACCTATTCTCCTTTATTAGCAAAGTAACTTGTTTCAAGGGCTTCAGGGAAAGGAACGGGATGCGATTCATCCGTTTCTTTCTTTCTCAAATTGTTGCCCTCAAAACTAGCCTCACTTTCTCACATACTCTATTCTATGTCCCCTTCCCCATTCTTCCTCTTTCTGTAGTCCCTGACCCACTTAGCAGTATCACTGTCCACCCTGACACACTGCCAGAAATAATCTCAATACTCCTCTCAGTTAGGCATTTCCTGCAGACCTGGTATGTGGAGTTGCAGGTGGCCCTCGATGGGGCTGTTGAGGAAGAGGAAACATAGAAACCTCAGGAATCAAACCTGCACCCCTCATTGTGGACCTCCCACAGCAACTCAGAGGCTCTCATTTGACCTTGGCCTCTTCTCTGGCCAGTAAATTGATGCATCCCCAAAACACATGGGGTCCATGGTGAGCTTGGTAGTGTTTGTCGGAGCTGTTTCCCCTCCTCCCTTCTTCAGTATCCTTTCTAGGCACCTGATAGGTCAGCTTTGCCTCCCGGTTCTGTCTTCCTCTCTTCACCTTTCTTCCATGACCACCTACGCTACCCTTGGAGTTCCTTAATCCCTGCTCATTCCGCTCAGTGAAAATTTCCTTGATGACCCCTATCTTTTCACATTCAGAATTAATGAATATGATTTACACTGTTTGCCAGTCAATAAGCTAATGACCACTGAGAGATTAAGCCAGATAGAATGGCAAAGACTCTGTGCCAGGCTCCTTGAGCTTAGATTCTGACTAGGAATAAAAATGATAATGGTTCCTACATCATGGAATTGTCACAAAAATTAATGCATGTGAAGCATTTAGAACAGCACCAGACACTCAAGAGGTTGTTATTCATGGGTGAATGTAGAGTTCCTCCAAAATGGAGAAATATGGGCATCCCAAGGAGAGCAATGATTAGGTGACCCTTCAAACAAATGTTATTAAACGTATATTTATTTAGGGCAGTGGTTTTCAAACTTTGCCATGCATCAGAACACATGCCCCAAATGTCTGATTCAATAGGTCTTGTGGTGACAGGTTTGCTTTTCTAACAGGTCGATGCTGGTGGCCTAGGGGGCACACTTTGAGAACCACTGATTTAGAGCCTTGGTTGTCCATTAGAACCACATGGGAAACATCTGACCCAATTTCCAAGTTGCTTCTGTGGAAATAAATGAAGGCTCTCCCAACCCCAATGAAACAAAGGCCATTTATTCAGAGCTTGCTCTAGCAAGGAAGGGAGACACCATGCTTGTGTTTGGCAGAGACTCATAGGCAGGCAGAGGAGTAGGGAAGAGGGACAGCTTCAGACATACTCTGATTGAGGCTCATGGGCATGGAGAAGCTCCAACTCCTAACTCATCAGTTACGTGAGGTGTGCATCTTTGACTTTCACTAGAAGGTCTTAAGTGGGAAATGGGCAGAAATTAGGGAATCAGACAGTCAGTGATGAGTCCTGAGTGTTTGGAGCCAGTTGCTACGGAAGTTAGGATCTGGCTTCCTGGACTGGTTGGTCAGAGTTCTATTCCTGTAAATGGGTCTGGTTGCCACACACTGTATATTTAGACTCCATATTCTCAAAGGAATAATTTGACCACTTAAATCAGAATCAGTAAGGGCAGAATTCAGGTTTCCATATTATTCATTTTAAGTACTAGGGATTGAACCTCACGATGCTTTACCACCTAGCTACATTCCCAGACCTTTCAATTTTTCATTTTGAGACAGGGTCTCACCAAGTTGCTTAGGGCCTCCCTAAGTTCAAGCTGGCCTCGAACTTTTATCTCCCTGCCTCAGCCTCCGAGTCACTGGGATTAGAAGTGTGAACCACAGCATCTAGCTCCTGTGATTTTTTAAAACTCTCCAAAAGTGAGCTAAGGTTAAGAACCATGATTTTGAGAATGAGGCTGAATGTTCTGCAGAGGAGCTTTATGCTCTTCCTCTGCTCTCCCTGCCCAGAACCAATGCCATTCTCCTAACTATGCTGTTAATGTCCATCTCTGTACCTGGAGGCAACCCAAAAGATGGGTCCTCCTCAGTGCAGGCACTTATCAAATATATGACAGCTGTCAGGATTTGCCCAAAGAGGAGTTATTTCCCCATCTCATTGACCTCTCAGTGCCATTTGTTGTCTCTCATAGATTGGCTTCCAATGAAATCAGCATAAAAATCAAACCCACTTGGACCTCCAAAGTCCTGACAACTCCCCAGTCCACACTCTGGCCCTATCCCCCAGGTCTCCATTCCCATGTGCCCTGAGCTCAGCATGTTCAACCACATGACCTCCTCTGCTCCCCTTCTTCCCATGGCTTGCACCTTCTCATGGATCAGGACTCAGGTCAAACTCCCAGCAAAGAGCAGCCTCCCTGAGTCCTCTCTGAGCACTTTCTCCTTCTCTCCCATCACTTGTTGTCCTATTGCTCTATTTTTGTTTTCTGCCTAGGACTTACTGTTATACCCAACAAAAATAAGATCATCCAAGCCATTCTCGTAAAGTCAAAAGAAGCCTTTATTTTAGCTGGCCAGCGACGATCACCCTTATACCTAAAAGCAGTGTTCCA
This sequence comes from Glaucomys volans, assembly GCA_020662805.1. Classification (NCBI taxonomy): domain Eukaryota; kingdom Metazoa; phylum Chordata; class Mammalia; order Rodentia; family Sciuridae; genus Glaucomys; species Glaucomys volans. Next base: position 19,472 of record JAJEJO010002223.1, on the reverse strand, counting down.
GGAATCGTCTGTTAGTTCCTTTGTTGCCAGCATTTATAGGGCACGGGATGGGATTAGGGTGGGGCTATAGGGAGGGGAGGGATTAGGATGGGGCTGACTGTCTCTCTCCTGATGGCACTGGAGAATCTTCTTTTTGAAGAGTATAACATTACCCTCTCTGAAGTCAGTTTGTTTACGTGGTCATTGCCTCTCTCTCAAGAGCAGATGAGCTCCCTGAAGGCAGGGCAGTTGTCAACCAGACACAGCTGTGTTCTTAATGCATCACAAGGACTGTGCTCTCTGCCCTGTCCTTTGCTGAATCTGTGGCTTTGGATCAGTCACTTCGGCCTCTCTGAGTCTCCATATTCTTATCCATAAGTTTGAGAAGTGAGACCTCCCAGGATTTCTTATTAGAGCTGCTACCATCGTACAAGGCCATTTGATGGACTTAAGCTGCAGTGTGCTCTTCAGTGCAGCACTACCCTCACTACATCTGCACTTCGGAAGGGCCTTAACCTGTGGGATGGCTCAAATGTCCCAGAGGAGGTCTAGTCAAGCACTACTAAGCACCACCAAGGTCTTCCAGTTCTGCCATACATGCAGCTACCAGTTCCAATGACATCCAGAGCCAGCCAGTGGCCCACCTTCCAATAGTCTGTATTACCCATGACAAGTGTGCCCTGATTCCTTGGGGCCCATGGGTGAAATCCACATCCACTGAACCAAGAATGGAGGTGCAGCAGCTGGGAAGAGTCTCCCCAATCTCCTCTGGGAGCACTGGTCACCCGCACCCTCCAGCAGCACCCTCCTTTGTCTCCACTATGGTGATCTCACCCAGACCACACTTCCCCAGACTGCTTCCAGCCAGCGACTGAGCTCAACAGGTTCTATAACTGGGCCTTCCTGCCTGGCACAGGACTTCTCCAGCAAACAGCCTTTGCTTGGGGACTCCCCATTACTTGGCCAAGCCACTCCAGAGCTGCACTACAGTCAAGTTACTTCTATTCTCCTTGCACAGACACCCGACATGTACAGTGGTCAGAAACCTCTCCTGCCACCTCCCTATTCTGCCCCTTTATCCTCATAGGTGTTTCCCTCTGGGTCTCTGGCTCATTAAACCCCATAACGGTATTTGCTTCTCAGAAGACTGACACAGAAGAGCTGGAAACATGGCCAGAAGCTCCTGGTTTTGATCTAGCCCTGCAACGGCTTTTGAGTTATAAAATTTTAATAAAGGCATCATTGATCAGGAAAAACCATCTCCTGTAGTGCAGGCCCAAGCAAGCTCAGCTGTGGGAACCACAGCTGGGAATATTGCTCTCCCAGATCAGGGCTGAGTGAGGTAACCCGAGGCTCCTGGCTGAGGTGAGTCGTGGAACTCACAGGAACACGTAGTTTGGGAAGTCCCCCTGTTCTAGAATCCCCAGTGGACAGATGCATCATTGACCTTAAGGCTTGCTCATCTACAAGGAAAGAGGAATTTGGCAGAGAGGAAATTAAGACACTCTTGCCAAGTAGAACTAATCGATGGTGGGATGCAAGAGGAAGTCAGGGACAGGGAGCAGCAATGCACTTAGGAGGAAAATGTGCCTTGTGGCCTAGGTCCAGAAGCAATCCCCAATCGACATCTGAAAGTATTCAGAAGGCACCTAAGTGCAGGAAGCACTGCCTGGAGGGGTTGTCCTGAGCAAGTGGAGACAAAACCACAGGATTGCGCATCAGGACATCTGGGAGCTCATGATCTAGCCCAGTAGATTTCAAATGACTCAAGTGACTTCAGGGATTTCCTGGAAAAGAAGGGTCCTCAAAGATGTGGGTCTCCTTGCCTCCCCATCCTTTAGTCAAAACATTTCCCACCACAGTGTTCTGTCTCTCAAAACCAAGACTAGAATCCACTAATCTAATCTTTCCCTTTTCTTTTACCCACAGAAAAATGGAAGTCTAGAGAAGCAGTGTGACTTGCTCAAAGTCACACAGCAAATGAACAGCGAAAGTGGAAGGATTCAAACCCTGGTGCTTAGCTCAGGTCCTGTTCATTTTCTGTTTCACATGCCACCCTCTTGAGGAATTTATAATTTCTGTGTCAGTTTTGTGCTCTGCAGATTGGACATTATCTATTAAGCTGAATTAACAAATTAACTGCATCAAGCAGTTGTTCAGACTGGGGTTGGCAGATGTGTCCTTTTTCTGTTTAGAGAAGGTGGAACCAAAAGGACTTCCCTGCCATCCACCCACGTTGTCATTTATACTTAGGTCACTTGCATTTACTCATGGATGTTCAAATTCATCATTTGTCAGATGTCCCACCATGGAGGCAATGTAGAGTAGTGGAAACGGCACAGTTTTGAAGCCAAACAATTGTGGCCGGGAGCCCTGACTCCTCCTCCAGGACTTCAGACAAGCTGACATCATCCTCTGGAGCCTCAGTTTCTCTGCCTGCACATGTGGATAATGCTGTGCCTGGCACACGGTGGGTACTCTCCATAGGTGAGCATGTAATAGAAGGCTAAGAAGATTTGACCTTCAGATGGTAAAGCATTCAAAGTCTTGGGGAAAACAGTGCACGTGGTGATGAAAGAACAATTTCAGGATGATTTCCACTGATAGTAAGGAATTCAGAAGAGGCAGAGACAGGTGTGAATAAAATCAATCCCCGAAGATGATTTAGGAGAGAGAGGACGCATCTTGAGACATGGGATGGTGGCAGGTGAGGAGGTGAAGCTGAGGGAACATGAGGTCGGACTGATAGCATGATAGGCAGAGGTAGAAGGAAGAATGCAGGCCATTGAGGCACCGGGAGTGGACTCTGGGTGCTTGGGGAGGGAGGGAGTGGACAAAGTGCTGAAGTGGCAGGGAAGCTACAAAGGCCAGCACTGCTGCTCCAACAGGAAGGAAATTATCTGTAGCTAGCATATGTTCAGTGAGGCTTAAGGCGGTGGATTCTGGGAATGGTGAATTGTCTTGATGTGAACTCTGAACTCACCAAGGAGTTAAATCCCAGGTTCCCTCAGTTTTACTTCAGTTTTTTATGGGTGAAGCAACAGAAAAAAATGACTTTGATGGCTTTCCCAGTCACATAGTTAAGTGACAAGAGTTGGTCTTGGAACCCAAACCTTTGGATTTCCTATATCCTTCACTCCTTCCAGTTTCAATTGCCCCATATTCTCCCTAGTGCCAAACACAGGACTGGATAGACTGATAATAAATACTTCAGGAAATGCAATAAACCTTGATTGCAATTCAAATATATTACAAGTGTTACAAGTGTTCCTCCACACTAAGTGCATACTGAAATCATTAGGGAGCTTTAAGAAGAGATATATTGATCCCCAGATTCCAATGCACCACTTGAAAGAGAATCTCAGGGGCAGGGCCTGGGCATCAGTATTTTTGAAAACCCCCCAGGTTATTCTGCTGTGCATTGGGCCTGCAAATCACTGAGCTGGTGTGCAGCACACACCTGGTCCAGCCCTGCACTGGTGTTTCTCAGAAGAGCTCTTGAGTGACACACCATCTGGGTGATCCACAAGCCCTTCTGTGCTTCCCTCACAGCCATGGGTCTCTTCCTCCCTCTTTCCTTCTCTGCCATATTGCCTCTTGATTTGGTCTTCAGACTTGTGGCAGTGACTAATTAATCCTCCCAGTACCATCAAAGAAGACCTACTTGTGGGTGAACCATCTGGAGCTCCTCCTTGGTTGAATTGGACTTTGGGGAGGATGAGAGAGAGAAGATGGGAGATGACTCACCCCCCCAGATGAAACACGAATTGCATTTAGTC
>JAJEJO010002223.1:0-15314 GCA_020662805.1 Glaucomys volans | reverse complement strand
CTTAACTTGAGCCACTTCCTTGATTAGCACCTTCCCCTGTCCCATTCCCTGCTCCCCCATAGAGGGTCTGCTTAGGGCACTACCTTAAAATCTCACAGGCTTTGAGATCCTTTCTTAAAACCCCTTATAGGAAACTGAACTGAGACAAAGTTTGCAAGGTGATGTGAGGGCTGCCACCATGTTAAAGCATGATTCTTCCCTGGCAAACACTCCTTGGTTCATTACAGAGGCAAAACAGACTCACAAAAAGTTAAAAGAAGTAACAATGGCCATCTGAGGGATCAGGAAAATGGATGCACAGTTTTAGAGATAGAAGGTTTTGATGGATGATGGCAGAGACCTATGGAGGAAGAAATGGCATGGACAAAAATATAAAGGCAAGAAAAAACAAGGTGCACAATATAAAATTGCAGGGCAGGGGTTCTCAAACTAGGTGACATTGAAATTCCTCAGAGGGATTCTGAAACTGGAAGGCTGGATCCATCCAGGCCTTCCCATCCTGTAGGTCTGGGGCAGGCCAAGAATTTGCATTTCTAACAAGCTTCCAAGGAGATCTGGTGCTACTGGTCTGGCAAGCATTCTCTAAAAACCACTTAGGGTATAATTTCAGTAGTAGGGTAATTTCCTGTGTTCCTTTATATCAGGAAACTTCCTGCTTAGTAGATGTCAAGGGAGAGGGCAGACTCCTCTTGCCTCCTGACCTTAAGGGGACTTTCATAAATCTCTATCAGAGAGGCAATAACCAAATAACTAATAGGCAATATAATTAATAGGCGATCATTCTAACTAATAATACCTGTGACTTGCAGATGTAAGGACCAGGGCTTAAGTTGGGGAGGGTCTTAGGAATTTCAAAAGTCTGACTTTAGGTATAAAAAGCTAAAGTCTGTAAAACTGAAATAAGAGGGTTATACCAGAAGCCAGTGACCTGGTTTTACCAGATTCACCAGAACATGTCATACCCCTCATTGGCATGAATAGTGGCTTTCAAGTGACAAGAGCAGAGTTAAGTAGTCACCACAGGGAAAGAATGGTCTACAAAACCAGAAATATTTACCAGCTGGCCCTTTATAGAAAAAGTCGCCAGAAATCCTAGAGTAAATTCAATGGGAGGTGGAGGGGTGGGAAGTTGATGATGGAAAAATAATTTTCTCATCTCTGGGAAACAAGATGAATGAACATCCTACCAGCTGGTAGGAAAGAAGATAATCAGTGAGGTTATGATGAACTGTTTCTTAGCAGACATGAAGATAAGAGCAGGGTTATGTTCTGTTATAAGAAAATAAACTTCCATTTTTGCATTTCTAATTATCTGTAGAAGTCATATCTGCTAGGGATAAGGATCAGAAAGGGAAGAGTGGAACAAATGACAGGGCACACGAGCTGAACTATAGAGTGTCTGCACTTGGGGCATGGAGCAGGGCCTAGTGGGTGTGCATCCTGTTTGCAGACCAGGCTCTCTGGCACATATCAGGCTTGCTTTTGTCATCAAAGTGATAGAATTTTATTGAGAACCCCCTCTGGGCAACTGTAATGGGCTATACACATAAATCTCTCTGTACATTGAATTTCAAGTACAATAAACAGATTTTGCATCCATTTCACAGATGTAAACCTGAGACTTGGAACTTTAAAGAACTAGGATGTGGCTAGTCAGGGGAGCTCAGGGAATAGACAAGGTAGCTGACTGAGCAAGTGGATGGATGATCACCAGGCTAAGCATTTGGGACTCTCTCCTACAAGGACAGGTAAACCATGCCAGGCTTTGAAAAGAGAGAATGAAATCTGAATAGAAAGGACTGAAATTATTTTGTGCACCAGGCTGCCTCTGTCAACCAGACTGTGCCCCTAACAAAGAACAATGTCTTATTCTTCCATAACCTGGTCGCCGCGTAGCCAATATAAGCACAGGATCACATTATTAAAAAGTGTCAGTCTGATGCAAATTTCTACAATATCTCTGTTGAAGTTTTTTGAAAAGATGGAATTCCTAAACTTAGAAAAAATCTTACTTCCTGAAAGTTCCACTTGAGACTGCACGGCTGCTATCCCTCTCCAGGCTGTTTTTCTCCCCAAACTTCCAAAAAATTTGCATGAAACTCAATGCCTGCTAGCTCTTCTCCCTCCTCCTGTCCACGTTCCTGGTTCTAACTGGTTCTTCCCTTCTTCCCTTGTTTGTATTACGGCCCTTTCCAATTCACTTCTCCGGGTGTCACCCTGCTCAATCTAACAAGAGCCTTAAGGGCTGAAAATGGAAACTTGGAGACTCTCCTTAGAAGGTGTGTGTACAGATGGAGAAAGTGAATCCTGTACGTGGAACACTACATTTTATGTGTGTGCCTGTCCTATTTCTCTGTACCCCCAGTGACTGGTAGGGTTCCCAGGAAATAGGTGCTTGGTAAATGCATGTTACATAATGAAGAAAGAAAAGGGATAAAATTGGAGGTGGAAAAAATTAAAAAAACAAAACAAAAAAAACCTGGAGGTGGGACAGTAAATTCAATGCCACTACAGTCATTTCGGGTGAGTTTGAGGTTTGGATGGTGCCTAGAGAAGTAGGAATCAAAGGAAGTGACGAATGTTGGGTGGGTATCAGGAGGAGGTTAGGAGGAAAAGACCTGAATGGGGTTTGAACACTGACAGAGGCCAGGAGAGGGCACTAGAAGTTAACATGGCAGGATATATCCTGGCCCTGTCATTTTCTTGCAGCATGACCTTGAATTAGTTATTGAAACTCTCAGTGCCTCATTTGAAAGATGAGATTAATAATATACCTGTATCATATAATTACTATGAAGATGAAATGAGATAATATAGGTAATGTGCTGGGTACAGTATATTTTGGCTGCTGTTATTAATGGGTTTCACGGCCCATAACTATCTGTGTTCCCCATTTGGGGAAGGGTGACAGGAGACACTAACTCCAACAGGCTTGTCAGATGGGTGCAGCACCACTGCTGGGGGCAGAACAGGGTCCAGGACTATGAAACAGAGTCTACCAGAGTGGTACTGGGTATCAAGCACCCAGCCTGGCTGGCCCCATAGGGTCCAATCAAGAAGGTGGACACCATAGTTTTTTGTTTTGTTTTTTGGTACTGGGGATTGAACCCAGGGGTGATTAATCACTGAGACACATCCCCAACCCTTTGTTATGGTTTGGATTTGAAGTGTCCCCAAAAACACACATGTGAGACGATGTAGGAAGGTTCAGAGGAGAAATGATTGTGTTGTAAGAGTCTAATCCAATCAGTGAATTAATCCTGATGGGATTAATTTAAGTGGGAGGGTGTGGTTGGAGGAGATGGGAAATGGGGCGTGGCTTTGGGGTATCTATTTTGTATCTGGAGAGTGGAAACTCTCTCTGCTTCCTGATGATGCAGAGCTCTTCCCTCTGCCACACTCTTCCGCCATGATGTTCTACCTCACTTCAAGACCTGGGGAATAAAACCAGCCTTCTATAGACTAAGACCTTTGAAACAGTGAGCCCTCAAATAAACCTTTCCTCCTCTATAATTGTGCTGATCAGATCATTTAGTCATAGCAGTGAAATAGCTGACTAAAACACCCGTTTTATATTTTATGTTGAGACAGGGTCTCACTAAGTTGCTAAGGCTGGTTTTGAACTCTTGATCCTCCTGCCTCAGTCTCCTGAGCTTCTGGGCTTACAGGTGTACACCACCACGCCCAGCTCAATACCAAAGATTTTGTTGTAGGAAATGAGACGACAGACTCAGGCTTTAGAAGACGGTGGCAGACTACCAGTGCTCTGCTTATTTCACCTCTGACTTAACTCTTTACCATTTTGTGCCCTTTCCTTTCAGTATCCTGCAGCCATTTCTCTTTGCTGGAGGACTTCTCTGGTCTGCCTGAGAGTGCACACACCTCCCTGCCCCCAAACCCTTAGCAGTGACTGACTGGTGTGGGGAATAATACTCCCCCACCCCTTGCCCCTGAGGAGCCAGTTCTGAAGTGTGGTCACTCTGTCTTTAGAGTTCCCCTTTAAGAGTGAGCCCAAGTTACCCACTGTGGGTCATTGCCTGACAACTCACTCTGACTCCTGCAAAGAAAATTCTGCAGGTTGAAATGGCATCTGACCCTGATGGAGTGATCAGAAAGTCAAAAAGGTAGGACCCTCCCTCTGATGGAGGGCTCTTGTTCAATCAGAGTTCTAGGATTGCCAACAACAGAAATAGATTCTGGAGGACATAGTGAACTTCAGTGAATTGGTTGGGATAATATATGGAAGTTCATAGAATTGATAGAGAGGCACAGAAATTGGGTTAGGAAAGGAGGGTGCTAGGAATTGAATTGAGTCCCCCAGAAGTTACAATGAACAGTTAACCTCTAGTATTTCAGAATGGAACCTTATTTGGAAATAAATGTGTTGAGGATATAATTAATAAAGAGGAGGTCATTAAGTGGGCCCTAATTCAAGATGCCCTAATTCTTGTGTCCTAGGAAAAAGCAGAATTTTGGCCAGGCCCAGTGACACACACCTGTAATCCCAGCTACTCTGGAGAATGAGGCAGGAGGATCGAAAGTTCTAGGCCAGACTTGGCAGTCTCAAAATAAAATTAAAAAGGCTGGGGATGTTTCGGAGCAGTAGAGCACTTGCCTGGCATGTGCAAGTCCCTGGGTTCGATCCCCCACACTACCAGAAAGGAAGAAGAGGAGGAAAAGAAAAGAAGCTAGAGACAGACATCAGTAGAGAGCATCATGAGAAGGTGAAGATGGCCATCTAAAGCCAGAAGAAGGGCCTCAGAAAAACCCATCCTGTTGACCTTGGTCTCAGACTTCTAGTCTCCAAGACTATGAGACAATGAAGTTTCTTTTAAGCCATTCAATTTTGGGTGCATTTTTAAGGAGTCCCCAGAAGTGAACACAGAGGGAAGGCAAGGGGAGGCGGCATATTTCAGGGCACCTTTGAGGGGTGAGTGAGAGTCAGAGAGTCAACTCTTTTCAACTTTTTGTCATTCTGCCCTATGATTCAAAAGCCAGAGAGAGAGTGAATAAGCATCCTGCTAACTGTCCCCGAGGCTGTGCCCAGCGTAGAGAGGTAAAGCCTTGTGAGTGACGTAGGGTGTTGGTTGTTTTCCTTTTTAAATGTGGACAGGATAATGCAACAGATAAGCACTTGCGAGGGCTCAGCAGCAAGTGGTCCGTCCATGGCTCTGCTGTGTGGCTTGGCCTCCTCCGTCTCCTGAGCACTAACGGTGGTCTCAGGGCCTGGCAGTGAGAAGGCACACACTGGGGCCTGCCTCGGGTGCTGGCTGTCGGGAGACGGAGAACCAGCATCAGTCCAAAGCAGCTTCTGTGGCCCTGCCTGGAGCTGGTCAGGCCACCAGCAGAATCCTGACCACCTGCAAGGGTGGAACCTCCCAGAGCCCTACAAGTCTGAGTGACCAGGTTTCTAGCCCCCTGTTAAAGGTTCTTCCACTGGGCTTCCCAAGATGGAAAGGCTGGCACACGTCCAGCGTGGGTATAGCCCGAATCCCAGGGCAGGGAGCATGGGGAAGGGGAGAAAGTACCCTGAGGTTGTGGAAGAAGGTTCCATCTGTAGGAGATGGAATAAATCTCTAATTCACTCACTCACTCACTCATTTTCCAGGCCCAGGGGTGAGGTGGGGGTGTGTTCCTCCCTGACTTTTTTTTTTTTTTTTTTTATTCAATCTTATTTTTTACAGTGCTGGGATTGAACCAGGGTCTTGCACATGCTAGGCAAGCACTCTTCCACTGAGCTACATTCCAGCCCTTCCTGATTTCTGAAGAGAAATGCATTCTGATTCTATTTTCCCCACAAGACTTTACATCCTTAAAAACTGTTGATGACCCTTGACATTCATCCATCCTTGCAACCTCATTTGCCTAGTAAAGCAGCCCAGCAGAATAAAGAACACCAAAGGCGAAGAGTCTGATAACTTAGGACTTGAATCCCAGTTTTTCCATTAATAGCCAAATGACCCAGAGCAGTGTCTGTACCTCAGTTCCCCTCTCTACAAGTTAGAGCTAACAGGACCTGGTTTCCAGCCTTCAGTGGGTAGCACAGTATGAGGAGAAGGTGGGCTTGTCTGTGGAGTGACCTGGGGCCATCTCTAGGTTGCCTGGCTGTGAGTTGGCAGGACACAGTCTCTCCCTCTTCCCAGAAGGAGGCTCTGCGAATGTCCTTCGGCTCTACCAGGAGCTACAAGCACCCTGTGGGACTGTGAGAAGCTTCCCTCTGCTAACAAGGCCACTCTCAGGACTGCAGGAAGCACACATTTCAAGCTCATCAGGTGCTGTTCCCAGGCACAGTCCCTGGAGAAAGAGAAAGCAAAGGGGAGGTGCTCAGTCTGTTCTGGTCACTCTAACAGGACATCTGAGACCAGGTGACTTCAAACAACAGGAATGTGTAGCTCACAGTCTGGAGGGAAGTCCAAGATCAAAGTGCCTGCAGAACTGGTGTCTGCTGAGGACTCACTTTCTCCTAGCCAGCACCTCTGGCTGTGTCCCCACATGGTGGAAGTGCCAACTGGTTCTCACCAGAGTCTCTTATAAGGTCTCTAACCCCATTTGTGAAGGCTCCACCCTCATGACCTAAAGTGTCTCAAAGGTCCTACTTTCTTTTTTTTTTTTTTTTTTTTTTTTCTGTGTTGGGGATTGAACCCAGAGCCTTTTGCTTGCAAGGCAGGGACTCTACCAACTGAGCTATATCCCCAGCCCCCCACTTTCTAATACTGTCATATTGGGGATTAGTTTTCCATGTATGTATTTGGGGGGCACAAGCATTCAAACCACAGCAGGTGGGGACCCCTCCTGGAGCTTAACCAGTCCCCTCAGCTAGCCTGGTCTGAACAGGCCTCTCTATGCAGTGCCAAGCTGGGTGGGTCCTTCCTGGTCCTGAGCCAGCACTTGGGATGAACCCCACAATTCACATGGTGTGGGTTACGGAATATGCTTTATTGGAGAGAGGGACAACCTGCAGAGACTATAGGGTAGACAAGAGGAATCTCATGTTCTCTGATTCTCGAGTCAGGCATGCTCCAGCCTGGGCTCTGCTGGGCCTGCACGTGGCCCTGTGTTCCCTGGAGAGATCCCCCCACCACCTGGCTCCCACCTCCCTTCTTGCAGGGCAATCAGGAAAGCAGCCTTGTCAGTGGGGGAGCACCCTGGTGGTCTGGATTGGGGGTCTGAAAAGTGTGCTTTCTGGCCTAAGGAACTGCAATGGAACCATGGCTATCCTGCCCTGTCCTCTGAACTGGAGAGCTGGGGAAAGTGGACATGACTCTGCCATCCTGTCACTCTGCATTAAACAAACAGGAGGCCAAATGTTCTTGTCTTGGGCCTGCTCCCCAGGCTGCCTTTGCAAGGAGAAAGGCTGATTAACATCAGGTCAAACGAAGCTCAGTGCTCTGGAAACGTTCTCTAAGCAGTCAGCTCTTAGAGAAGCATGCATTTCATTTTGGGATCAAATAGACATTTCCCTCCCTGAGAAGAGAGTTAAATTAAGAATGCTTTATTTTGACTCAGGTGATAGAGTGACAAGTCCGGGTGAGATCAGATGACTAATGGATGGCTCACAGAGGATTTTTATTTAATCCTTACTGTTTTTACAAAGCAGTTGTGTGTCACAGTCCGTGGGCATTGTGACACCACTGATAACTCCACAGCAGGAGAGACAAACAATGGAGCTGATGAGCAGGCCCTGCCGTGGTCACTGTGGTTAGCACCCTGGAGAGTCCTGGGGTGAGTCAAGGTAAACTATTGTATCCGCTTTGGAATAAAGTGACTTAACAGTAAGATCCAGGCCTCGTTCTGAAAGGAACAATTTATTTAAAAATAAACTTTTGCCTGGAAAGAAAAGAAAAACAAGCAGCTCACATTTCTAGTGACTTCTAGATAAAAACCTACATTCCAAACGAAGGCTGTGAGGCACAGAGGGCTGCATGGGGAGGTGGCGGTGTGTCCTCCCCAGGCAGCCTGTAGTTTGTGATGGCAAAACCAGATCTGGTTGTGAAATGAAATTATAAAAATGTTATGGTCAGAAACCAATGCCTGGGAAGGGGTCAGTCCCACCCTTACCAAACCCCCACAACCCCCACCTGCTTTCAGCCTTTCTCCAGGAAGCCTAATTAACCATGGGCCCCTACCTTTTGGATTGTAAATAACTGCCTTAGGAGTCTGATTCCTCTTGAAATGTAACAGATGCCTGTGAAAAGAGCCATTTCTTCTTGTCTATTTCTGTGAGGAAGCTTTATGTTAGAGACCCTGCACAAGCCATGTAGATTAGGAATTTTTTTGGGGGGGTGGGGTACTGGGGATTGAACTCATGGGCACTTGACCACTGAGTCACACCCCAGCCCTATTTTGTATTTTATTTAGAGACAGGGTCTCACTGAGTTGCTTAGCACCTCGCTTTTGCTGAGGCTGGCTTGTAATTTGTGATCCTCCTGCCTCAGCCTCCTGAGCCACTGGGATTACAGGTGTACATCATGAATTAGGGGTTCATCCCAAGTGCTGGCTCAGGACCAGGAAGGACCCAGGAAGGACTTTTTTTTTTTAAGAGGAAAAAAACTCCAATGATGACCACCCAATAACCTATAAGTGTGAGAAACTGTGGATCAGGGCTCAGAATTTGGAATTTTGTTTTCCTCTGTGCCCACTGGCATAAAATAAAGTTTGGAGTCCTCCTCCTCTCTGAGTGCTGCTTGCTGCTTCTTGACCAGACTGTTTCCTGCAACAGTAGTAGGTTCAACTCTCTCTAGCCGGACATGACTTAGTGTCATTCTTCCTAAAGGCCAGCTACTGACCAAAATCAACAAAAAGGAAACCCAATGGGGCAAATGATGACAACTTCAACTGAGAATTTTGTATAATACAGTGGAAACAATTAAGCATCAACACCCTCCTGCCTAATTCTAGTAATAACTCCATCAGGAAGGTACTATTTCAATTGTCCCCATTTTATAGGTAAGAAAAAACCCTTGTGATAATGCCTTTCAATAGGTGGATGAATTAAAAAAAACATGGCATATCCAGACAATGGGATATCTGTTGGCACTGAAAAGAAATGAGCTGTCAAGTCGTGGCGGAACCTTGAATGGATATTGCCAAGGGAAAGCAGCCCATCTGAAAAGGTTACGTACTATATGGTTCCAACTATATGACATTTGGGAAAAGGTAAAATCATGGACACAGTGGAAAGATCGATAGTTTCCTGGGGTTCAGGGAGATGAGTACGTGGTACATAGAAGGTTTCTAGGGCAGTGGAACTGTTCTGAATGATACCACAATAGTGGAAACACGCCATTTTGCTTTTTTCAAAACCCATAGAATGTCCCCAAAAAGGGAACCAAAATGTAAACTATGGATGTTGGGTGATGACCCACCATTTCTGTTCTTCTGCTGCACCTCCCACTATCCTCCATGCCATGCTCAACCTGCTGTGTTTAGTAAATATTTGTCAAATGAACACACAAATGTGTGCCTGTTGACAGAAACTATTATATTCAATTATTTGGGAGACATTTCTTTTATGCTGAAGAATGGATCATAATTAGTTCAAACCATTTCCCTGTGCGCTGATAGGCAATTCCATTTCCCTGTGTGTTGATAGGCCTCAGAGTGAGGATGTGGCCTGGTTCTAGTCAATTAAGGATAAGAGTGGGGCTAATATTTAGCTAAAATCCACCAGAATGGTGTATTAGTTGACAAAATATTAAAACACTTTGTACCAGGTGATAATTACTCCCTCCCTCCTGTCCCAGACCTCCTGCCTTTTCCCACAATGCTATCCACAAGGCTATTTTGGATATAGAAGGAAGCCTCCAAGACTTCCCTCCAGAGCTACCATCAGCATTTGCTCCATTCTGATTAGCCAATGTCCATTCCATGCCGATTGTTAAATAACTGTACCATTGAGTAATGAGAAGTCTAGAAAAAAGATTTTTAAGAAAAATTTCTCCTTGAATAAACAACAACAACAACAACAAAAACCAGAGCTCATTTCCTTTCTTTCTCCCTTAACACTGCTATGTGGCATTATGGCAGCCAGATTATTATTGCTTGTAATCATGAGGCAACAAGACAAGAGGTTAATTTAGCCCGAGTTCATAATGGTACTGGTGAGCTTCACTGCATCCCACCAGGAGCTGTCCTTTCTTTACATGAGAAAATTAAATGTCTTTCATAGAAGCCTGGATTACTTCGTTTTTCAGTTATTTGCAGCTAAACACATCCTAAATGATACACACTAAAGTAAAAGGCTAAATAATAATGATGCTTCTCAATAGACTTAGAAAAAGGTTGTTATGGTTTAGATATGGAATGTCCCCCAAAAGCTCCTGTGTTGAAATCATAGTCCCCATAGCAGCAAGGTTCAGAGCTGGGGCTTCCAGGCAATGGTTGGATCATGAGGTCCCTGCCCTCATGACCATTGGTAGGTAAGACGGAGTTGGAAGAACTAGGTCACTGGGGACTGTCCTGGGAAGATGGATCTTCTCCCTGGCCCCTCCCCTCTCTCTTTCTTTGCTTCCTAGTTGCCATGAGCTGAGCAGCTTTTTTTGGTCCTACCCTTCTGCCATGATGCTCTGCCTCACCTCAGGTCTAGAGCAAGGAACAGGCCAACTGGACTCAGATCTCTGAAACCATGAGGCAAAGTAAAACTTTCCTCCTCTAAGTTGTTAATGTCAGGTATTTTGGTCACAGCAACAAAAAGCTGGCTAACACAGAGGTTCTTTGTTATCTCCACTTTTCAGATAAGGAAACTAAGGTTTGGAAGTTTAAAGAACTTACCCAAGCTCATGAAACTAGCAAAAAGAAAAGTTAGGACTTAAACCCCAGCTGGACTAGAACATAAATTGTCTCTTTCTTAGCCTTGTCTTTGTGTTAATTCTGACTGCTGACTTCTGTTCATGGTCCCTGTATTTTTCAACTCTGTGTTACTATAACAAAATACCCATCACAAGCTACTTAAGTAGTAAAGAGAGGTTTATTTTGGTTCACAGTCTTGGAGGTTCAAGTCCAAGATTGGCAGCCTTATTGGTTTGGGCCTCTGGCAAGAGTGGCACATCATAGCAGAAGCAAGTGTCAGAGCAAGGACTCACATCTCAAGACAAACAGAAAGAGAGGTAATGGAGTCGCAGTCACACACCCCCAGTGACCAAGGACCTCCCACTAGAATTTCCTTCTTAAAGGTGCCATAGTACTTCCCAATACTGCCAGCCTGGGGACCAAGCCTTTAACACATGGACAGTAGAAGTCCCCATATAAAAGGTAGGACCCTCCAAGGACATGTGCTTTCCATCACTCCAGTGCCAAAGGCTGGAATGCCTGCTTCCCTAAATAACCAGAATGAATCTGTTACCCAATAACTTATACCAACCTTTCCTTGAGCTATTTTTATTTTAAACTTCTTATGGAAATTAGTTTCACAACTCACTGCTGTGCTTTAAATCTTTATTGGAAAAGTATATAAGGACATCAGGACACAGTGGAGAGACTTTGGGGTTCGACAAGCCTGGATTAAAGCTCTAGCTCTACCACACTGACCTTGAGACCCAGACTCTCTGCCTCAGTTTCTCCATCCATAGAATACTGACATTGGTCCTATGGAGTTGGAGTGTCTAGAGTACATCTTCAGTAAATGGTGATTTCTATTATTATTTGTATTACTTATTCTTGAAATGATCACTATCAAATGTCAGGGGAGTCCCTTAGTTCTATTATCCTGGGATCTGAAGGTAAAGCCATGTTCTCTGTTGATTTCTGGATGCTTTGGTGCAATTGACTAAATCACCCTCATTAAGACCACTGAACTCAACCTACAAAAATTCTTCTTCCCCTCAAATTTCATATCTTTAAAAGAAACAAACCAGGTATGGTAGTGCACATGTAATCCCAGCAACTCAGTAGGCTGAGGCAGGAGGATTGCAAGTTTGAGATCAGCAATTTAGCAAGGCTGGTCTCAAAATAAAAAATAAAAAGAAAGGGTCTAGGGACGTAGCTTAGTAGTAAAGCACTCCTGGGTTCAATCCCCAGGGCAAAAGGAAAAGAAGGAAAGAAAAAGACAAAAACTACCTGTCAGGTTTCATGTCTCCCTAACACCTTTCTCTCAGTCCTTCGCCAGAGGAATCACTACCCTGGGGCCAGTGTACATCCTTCCTTTGCATTTTTGTATGTATTTGTAAAATGTTTTGTGCATTTTAGACTTTTACCTGGCATCTCCCTGCTATACAGAATTTGTTTTTAATCTGTTCTCATTTGCAAACTCAACATCTCCATACCAATTTTGATTTCATCTGTCACCTTGTTGTCAGGCCACTGTGGCATTCTTGACAAGCCGTACTGCTCAGGGTCTATGCCCTGCATTCACTCTGCAGCTCACCTAAAGGGGTCCTGTGGTGAGGCTGGGCTTTGCTGCCTGTATTTTCCTGAAGGCACTCAGCATTTCTTAACCTTTTAAAAATATGACAGCAGATTACAAATGAAGCCCAGCTGTCATATATAAAGTAGCTGTACATGTCAGGCACTGTAGTGGCTCTGTCACATACATTCACTCACTGAATTACTATTAAAAAGGCAGCTATTATTTGCTAGTGTTAAACTTCAATATCCAAGGGTTCTCAAAGCTCCTGCTGCTGTCACTCCACCCTTCAGAGTGACTCTAAAAGGACATCAGGCCATGGTGTTTTTAAAGGATAGTAAGAGAGGGGGCAGAATTTGTGTTGGAAAATGTTATGGTTTGGATACAAGGTGTCCCCCAAAAGCTCATGAGTGAGACAATGCAAGAAGGTTCAGAGGCGAGATGATTGGGTTATGAGAGCCTTAACTCAGTCATGAATTAATCCCCTGATAGGATTGGTAACTGGAGGGTGGTAGGGTGTGGCTGGAGGAGGTGGGTCACTGGGGGCCTACCTTTCGGGTATATATTTGTATCTGGCGAGTGGACTCTCTCTGCTTCCCTCCATACTCTTCTGCCATGATGTTCTGTCTCACCTTGACCCCAAGGAATGGAGCCAGCTCTCTATGGACTGAGACCTCTGAAACTGTGAGCTCCCAAATAAACTTTTCCTCCCCATAATTGTTCTTGTCAGGTCTTTTAGTCACAGCAGGGAAAGAGCTGATTAAAACAGGAGATAAAATTCTGTAATTGGGTTCCACAGTGGGATGGAGGTTCTGGTCCTGTTTCCAGGTTCTCCCCACTCAGCCTGCACCAGCCTCCCTGTATGTCCTGAGCCAACCTACGGATGCCCCGTAACTTATTCTGCCACCTCCATGTTCACCCTTTCCCTGCCCAGGTTGCTGCTGTTGCCGATAGCATGGCTGTAAACATCCTCATGCATGAGTCTCGGGTGCTTTGGCTTCCGTGGGACAGATTCCCAGGAGTAGAATTGTTGAGTCAAAATTAATTTTTTCATTGTAATAGATGTTGTCAGATTGTGTTCCCAATGTCTCGAACATTTGCAGTTCCACCAACAATGCAGGAGGTCCCTTTTCTCTGCATGGCTGCCAACATAGGTGTTAGCGTTATTTTCATTTGTTTCCAGTCTGGTACATAAAAAGTTACTTTAATTTCCATTTCTTGGAGCTCTGGTGAGTTCAGCTATTTTTTTTCCCATATTTTTGTGATTGTGGAGTTCTGCTGGTCTTTAAATTGCCAATTTCTTTTCACCCCTTTTCTTTTCTTTCTCGTCTTCCCTCCCTCCTTTCCTTCCTTCATTTCTTCTCTCCCTCTCTGTCTCTCCCCCCCACCCGTCCTCTCTGTCTTGTTTCTGAATGTCTTCTTGTAAATTATAGCAGATTCTTTGTATATTATAAATATTTCTCTTTGAAGATTTATGTCCTTTGATTTCAGAAAACTTTTCTACCTTTATTTCCCACATTCGCTTTGTTGGAATTCAGTAATACATCAGCTTGAGGTCCAGAGTGCAGCAGCCAGGAAGGAAGGCGTGACCTGGGAAGAGCAAGGACCAGGTGAGTCACCGGCATGAGCTGGAGCCCCACAGGGATAGTTCGGGTTATTGTGTGCGGGTTATTGCCCTGCGATGCTGGCAGTGTGGTGTGGGTGTCTGCTCTCAGCCAAACACACTCAGCTGGCCCAGGTGAGCAGCTGGAGGCTGGTTGCTCGCAACAGGAGTCAAGCATCAGTAATTCGAGCTGCAAGTCTGTAACTGCTCCACTTTCAACTTCCAAGACACTCTCTTGAGGCCTGCCCTCACCTGAATATACAGGAAAGGGAACTCTGGGAAATGTAGTTCAGCCTAGCTAAGTGGACACATGACAAAGCCACCACAGCTTCCCTCAAAATCTTATTTAACATTCATAAAGCATTTTTAACACTTATATAACATGTAGCTATGTGCCAACTATTGTTCTGAGTGATATATATATCATTTAATTTTTATAATGCTTTTATGAGATAGTTATTATTATTAATAACACTATTTTATAGATGGAGAAACTGAGAACAGAGAGGTTAGGTAATGTGCTTAAAGTCACACAACTGGGAATTGGCAATGTTAGGCATTAAACCCAGAGAGTCTGACTCCAGAATACCTATACCCTACCACTATGCTATGCAAAAACAGTATTGCCCCCTGGCCAAATGAGTACTTATAAGTAAAAATTAGTGAGCCTAGAGTTTTATTTGGGAGCTATTTGTTTATTTGGTTGGCTGTGTTCTTATTTTGGATTCCCCCAGTGAAAGTGGTTTGGTAAGTTTTTGTACTAAGGAATCTATGTTCTAGTCAAGATGAGAACCAGCTGCTGGAGGATCTGCATTCTGCACCTCTCTGGCTCCCCTATTTTGACCTCAGGGAAACAGTCCCTGTGGGGCAGTGGGAGGTGGGCTCCTTCCCATCCACAAGAAGGGTGTGGTGCTGCCCTCTGGCCACCTCCCATCTCTGAGGGCTGTGGGCTCTGTGAGCTGTGTCCCCAGGCTGGGAAGAGCCCTGGAGAGGCTTCTGCATGCTGCACTCTCTGCGCCTCATCAGTCTTAACAAACTCAGCTTTGCTCTCCAGAACTTTTCCCTTGGCTTATAAGAGAAAGCACAGGACACGTCCTTGTGTAGCCAAGCCTGGAGGTCTTCAAACATGACTATCAATCCTGCCTCAACCACAGGGAGTCACGAAAATATCCAGCCACCTCTCCAGTCCTTTTACTACGGAGCCAGTTGGCCATTAGCAGGGCCCAGGGACACCTGCTTGCTTCCCAGCTTCCAGTTCCTTCTGCCTCCTTCTCAGAAGCCCCTTGCCCATGTCCACACCAGCTCCGGCTGAAATCAATGTGACATGGTCCAGCCTCCTCAGCACCTTCCAGGAGCTCCAGAGGTGCACAG
>JAJEJO010002222.1:0-12302 GCA_020662805.1 Glaucomys volans | reverse complement strand
GCATCTCCTGTAGTTTGTACATTTGGGGTCCTGTAAGCCTCTTGTTAAATTGAAGCCATCACACTTATTGATTCTTGGTTTTACTTCTTATGCTTTAGGAGTTTCCTAAGGAAGACAGTGCCTGTGCCAATATGTTGTAGTGTTGAGCTTGCAATTTCTTCTAGCAACTTGGGAATTTCTGGTCTAGTTCTTAAGTTTTTGATCCTCTTTGAGTTGACTTTTGTGCAAGATGAGAAATAGAGGTGAAGTTTATTGTTCTGCATATGGATATCCAGGTTTCTGAGCACCATTTGTTAAAAAGAGTATCTTTTCTCCAACACTTTTTTGGCACCTTTGTTAAGTATCATAAGACTGTAAGTATGTGGGTTTGTCTCTGGGTCTTCTATTCCATTGGTCTTCTTGTCTGTTTTGGTGCCAATACCATGCTGTTTTTGTTACTATAATTCTGTAGTATAACTTGAGGTAAAGTATTGTGATGCCTACAGCATTGCTTTTCTTGCTTAGGATTGCTTTGACTATTCTGGGTCTCTTATTTTTTCAAATTAATTTTACATTTTTTTCTAGCTTTGTGAAGAAGGCCATTGGCAACTTGATGGGGATTACATCAAGATGATTGAATCTGCACATTTCTTTTGGTAGAAGATCATTTTGATAATATGAATTCTACCTATCCAAAAACATGAGAAGTTTTTTCGTCTTCTAAGTTCTTCTTTAACTTCTTCAGTGTAATTATTTCCATTGTAGAGATCTTCTACATTCTTGGCTAAATTAATTCCTGAATTTGTTGAGATTTTTTGAATTGGATAATTTTTCTGATTTCTTTCTCAGCAAAATCATTGTTGGAGGTTAATAAAGCTTTTGATCTTTGAATCTAGATATTGTATGCTTCTTCTTTGCTGTATTCATTTAGCGGCTCTGGAAGTCTTCTGGTTGATTATTTTTTCCTTTTTCTAGATAAGGCTCATGTCATCAGCAAACAAATAATTTGACTCCTTCTTTTCCTGTTTGTATGTATTTAATTTCTTTCTCCTTCCTAATTGATCATCAGGCTAGAGTTTCAAGAACTATATTGAATAGAATTGGAGAGCGTGAACATCCTTATCTTATTCCTGATTTGGAGAAAATGCTTTTAGTTTCATCCTTTCAGGATGATGTTGCTTTGGGATTGTTATATATAGCCTTTACAATGTTGAGGTGTTTCCCCAGTGTTTTTCACATGAGTGGGTGCTGGATTTTTTCAAAGGCCTTTTCTGCCTCTATCGAGATGATCATATGATTCTTACTCTTGACTCTATGTGGTGAATTACATTTATTGATTTATGTATGTTGAACCAACCCACTCAATCAGGGTGTATTATCCTCTTGATGTGTTTTTGAATGTGTTTTGCTAATATTTCATTAAGGAGTTTTGCAACTATATTCATCAGAGATATTGGTCTATAGTTTTCTTTCCTTGATGTATCTTGTCTAGTTTTGGTATCAGGGTTATATTGACTTCATAGAATGTTGTAGGGAGTGCTCTCTTCCTTTCAATTTTATGGAATAATTTAAGAAAGACTGGTGTTAGTTCTTTAAAGGTCTGGCAGAACTCAGCTTAGAATCCCTCTGGTGCTGGCCTTTTCTTTGTTAGGAGGTTTTTAGTTGCTATTTTAAATTAATTACTTAATATTGATCTGTTTTGGTTTTCTCTTTCTTCTTGTTTCAATTTGGGCAGCTCATATGTGTCTAGAAATTGTAATGTCTTCTAGATTTTTCAGTTCATTGGAGTGTAAATTTTCAAAACAATTTCTAATGATTCTCTGAATTTCAAATCGTCTGTGATGATACCTCCGTTTTCAACTGTAATTTTATTTATTTGATTCTTCAGTCCTTCTTTTTAAATTTTTTATTCCTTTTAGTTGTGCGTGACAGCAGAATGCATTTTGATTCATTGTACACAAATGGAGTACAACTTTTCATTTTTCTGGTTGTACACGAAGTGGAGTCATACCATTTGTGTAATCATACATGAACATAGGGTAATGATGTTTGTCTCTTTCACCATCTTTCCTTCTTCTCTCTCTTTTGGTTAAGTTGGCCAAGGGTTTATCCATCTTATTTATCTTTTCATAACCAACTCTTTGTTGGGTTAATCCTATACATTTTTTATTGCCAATTTCATTAATTTCAGCTCTGAAGTAATTATTTTTAGTGTTCTCCTGATTTTGGAATTCATTTGTTCTTCCTTTTCTGAGGCTTTGAGGTGGAGCATCAATTTATTTATTTGGAATCTATTTTTCTTTAATGCAGCCACTCAATGCTATAAATCTGCCTCTTAGAATTGCTCTCATGCTGTCCTATTGGTATATGCTATATTTCTGTTCTCATTTGTTTCTAAGAATTTCTTGATTTCTTCTCTCATTTCTTCTATGATTCATTCTTCATTCAGAAGAGTATTGTTCAATCTCCATGCACTTATGTGGTTTCTATTATTTTTCTTGGTATTGATTTCTAGTTTCATTGCATTATGATCTGATAGGATGAATGTGATTATATTATTTTCTTCTTTGTATTTCCTAAGACTTACATTGTGACCTAGAATATAGTCTATTTTGGAAAAGGTTTTATGAGCTGCTGAGAAGAAGATAAATTCTACTGTTTTGGGGTGAAATATTCTGTAGATGTCTATTAGGTCTATTTGGTTTATAGTGTTATTTAGGGGAAATTATCTTTGTTGATTTTATGTTTGGATGTCCTGTATATTAATGAAAATTAAGCCTTAAAATCACCTGGTATTATTGTATTGGGATCCATCTTGGATTGAATATCAAGATTTTTAAAAATTTGATTCATCATGTCTTTAATTTCCAAGAGTTTTGATTCGTTTATTTTCATTATCTCTATTTCTTAATTAAATTAAATTAAATTAATTAATTTATTTCCAGTGCCAGGGATTGAACTCAGAGGCACTTAACCACTGAGCCACATCCCCAGGCCTTTTTTGTATTTTATTTAGAGACAGCGTCTCACTGAGTTGCCTCAGGTCTCACTAAGTTGCTGAGGCTGGCTTTGAACTCAGGATCCTCCTGCCTTGGCCTCCTGAGCAGCTGGGATTATAGGCATGCACCACTGTACCAGGCTTCTATTTCTTTATGGAAGTGGTCTTTCATCTCTCGCATTTGCTCTTAACTAATCTATCTATCTATCTATCTATCTATCTATCTATCTATCTTAACCTATCTGTGCAGTACACATTAACGCTCCCAGCTCATACACACACACAAAATCTCACAGAATGGAAAAAAGTAAAAAATAATAAAATATAATGAAATAATTTTTGAAAAAATTAAAATAAGAGAGATAAAAATGGGGAGATACAGAAAAGAATAAAAAAGAAAATAAATGAGGGAGAGAGAGAGAAAAGAAAACATCTTAATGGGAAATAAAATGCTTTCTTCCATTGGTGGTCAAAATTGTTGGCAGGGCTCTCTCTGCTTCCTGATGATGTGAGCTGCTTCCCTCTGCCAAACTCTTCTGCCATGATGGTCAGCCTCACCTCCAGTCCTAAGGGATGGAGTCTGCTGTCTATGGATTGAGACCTCTGAAACCAGGATCTCACTAAATCGGCCAGACTTGCTTCAATTTTACTATCTCTCTGCCCAGCTCCCAAGTAACAGGGATTCAGACATGTGTCACTGTGCCAGGCTCGAGGTGTGCCGAGTTCAGCAGCTGTGGAGTTAGAACACCGACATGCACAGTAATGTCACCTCATTTTCCTGCAAAAGCAAGAGTAACTGCAAGCCAGATGCTGAAAGCTTGCTTTGTTTTAAGCTCTTCAGAATACTGTCTTGTGGGCTGGAATATAGCTCAGTTGGTACAGTGCTTGCCTTGCAAGCACAAGGCCCTGGGTTCTAATCCCTAGCACTGCCAAAAATAAATAAATAAATAAATAAATAAATAAATAAAACCAGAATACTGACTTGTGTTGAGTTGCTACCAGATGAATGTCACACTCCCTGCACCCACATGGGACAAAGTGTGGGAAGAGAGAGAAGAAAGAAAGGAATCACCTTAACTAAAGAGTTTTTTTTTTTTTAAATTTAATTTCCCCAGTGCTGGGGATGAAACCCAGGACTTTGCACATATTATGTGGGTGCTTTACCATTAAGCTGCACCCCAGTCCCAAGAAACTCACTTAAGTGTAAAGACACAGGCATCCATTCATATGCATAATTTTAATGTTTTTAATGTATTAGTTAAGACTTAATTTAACTTAAATTTAAAACAACACAGATTGAAAATAAGAAAAAATATGCCGAGTAAATGGTAAGCATCATAAAGACAAAGTAGCAGTATTAACATCATACAATTAGACTTCAAGACAAAGCGTACTATGCAAAGTAAAAAAGAGAACTTTTACAAAATAATAGTTGATTCATTAAGTAGACATGATAATCAAATGAGCATACATTTGATTATCATGAATAATGACATAACACCAGAGCTTCAAAATATATGGAGTGAAAATAGAACAACAGAAAGAAATAAACAAACTTACAATTAGTTTGTTTTTAGTTTTACCACTCTTCTCTGGTAATCAAAGAGTAACTGAACAAAAATTACAAAGGATAAAGAAGATCTGATCTGACTGACAGCTCTTGAAATTTATACCTAAGAGCTTGCAAAAATCACATTTTTTGAGTGTATGCAGAGTATTCTCCAATACAGATCATATGCTAGGGCATGAACTAAGGTTCACTCTGAATAATGGAATCTTACAGAGTGTGTTCTCTGACCACAAAATAATTGTTATAAATTAATAATAATATTAAATCTAAATAATCCCTAAATATATATTTGGAAATTAAACATCACACTTCTAAATGACACATAGTGTGATGGGGGGAATCAAAAGAGAAAGCACAAGTGTAAATGGAAAATACTTAAAACCAAAGGAAACCACAAATATATCAAAATTTGCAAAATAGTAAACAGAAATTAATTGCTTCAAAGTTTTCTATGAGAGAAGGAGAAGGGTTTAAGGTACATCTTTCAATTGTAAGAAGGTAGAAAAAGAATTGTAAATTGACTCAAACTCAAAGATAGAAGAAAGCATAGGAAAAAAAGGAAGGTATAGAAATGACTGAAAGGCCTGTGAAAATGTGCTTGACATCATTAGTCACCAAGGAAATGCAGATGAAAACCATAGTGTGGTACCTTAAAATCCAAGAAAATGGCCAAAATTAAGTGATGGACATCAAATATTGACAAGAATTAGAATAAACAGTCACATAGGGCTGTTGAGACTTTAAAATTCTATAATCACTCTGAAAAACTATTTGATAATTGCTTATGATATTACACACACACTGTCTTGTGATCCAGCAGTTTCAATTCTTAGGATTTATCCTAGAAAACCATAAAATATGTCCACAAAAAGAGGTTTGGAAGAATATTCATAACAACTTTAACTATAATAAACCCAAACTAGAAAAAACCCAAATGTTCATTATCCTGAGGAAGAAGCAAAACAATTAGAGTATATTCATAACATGAAATACTACTCAGCAATTATGAACAAACTATTACTACATGCAACAAAATGGGAGACTAAAAAATATTATGCTAAAGAATTGAGATACAAAAGAGAATGTATTTTATTCTTCCATTTCTATGACATTAGAGCAAACAAAGAGCAAACAAAGCCCTGCACAATGGTGCCTTCCTGTGATCCCAAATACCTTGGAGGCTGAAGCAGAAGGATCACAAGTTGAAGGCCAGTCTGGGTGGTTTAGTAAGACCCTGTCTCAAAATTTTTAAAGAATGAAAATACAGAAAGGCTGGGATGTAGCTGAGTGGTAGAGCTTGCCTAGCATGCAAGAGGCCTTGTGTTCAATTTCCAGTAGTGCAAGATAACAACAAAAAGAACAGATGACACGATGGCAGAGATTTGGAGATTAGCCTTCTGACAATTTAAGAAGGGTATTTAAGATTAATTAGATACCTATTACAAAACATGCATTTTGTTATATACTGTTTCGGTCAGTTTTACTGTGTAACAAAACACCCCCAAAATTTGTTGGCTTAAAAATAATTTTCCTTCTTAGTAAAAACATAAAAATAACATGAAAATAAATCTATAGTGATAGCAATCAGAGCTTTAGTTTCCTAGTAGGGTAGAGAGTGACTAGAAGGGGTGATGAGGGAATTTTCTGTGGTGATAGAAGTGTTCTAGATCTCAATTATTATTGTCAAAACCCATCAAGCTGTACGCTTAGATGTGTAAATTTTACCTTACTAAAAAAAATGTAAGACATTTTCCACGTGTCCTTAAAACTCATGTTCTAATGAGATAACCAGCCATGACTAAGTGATATCCCTACAGTATGAACAACTTGCTTCTGGAATTGAGAGACTAATATAAATATTTGAAAATCTACCTCAGTGAATAGGTAGAGAATAATCTCATAGAGCATGTACAGTTTGCATTGGGTGTAGAAGAAGCGTAAGGAGTTTTCCAGGGAGGAGGTCATCCCATGCAGAGGGAATGGCTGTGCAAAGGCACATGACATTAATTGTAGTATGTGAGCTAAAGATGGAAAGGAGATGTTTGGAAATAAATTGCGATAGGTGTTTTGCACTGAGCTGAAACATCAGGCCTTCCATGCTACAGTAAAATAGCAACGAAATTGTTGGCAGGGATGGGTTTTCATTCTTATATTCACTTTTGACTCTGTAACCCTGGTTCAAAGGCTGGTGTTTTTTTGGGGGAGGGTACCATGGATTGAACCCAGGGGCACTCAACCCCTGAGCCACATCCCTGGCCCTATTTTGTATTATATTTAGAGACAGGGTCTTACTGAGTTTCTTAGCATCTCACTTTTGGTGAGGCTGACTTTGAACTCACGATCTTCCTGCCTCAGCCTCTGGAGTGCTGGGATTACAGGCATGCACCACCTCGCCTGGCTCTGGTGTTTGTTAAGTCTGATGTCTTTGTGTTCCTCACCCAGCTGCCAGCCACTGTGGCTAGGAGGCAAAGCTGGATGTGGTAGCTCTCAGCTTCCTGTCTTTCAGGATAGGGTGGGATAGTCAGGTGAATGCTGACAAATTGTGCAGTCCTGTAGTGTGCTTGGTGCAGAGTTCTAAACTGAAAGTTCCAGTAGTTGGTGTTTAGTCTTGGCTGATCTTTGGAACTCTGTTGGTGGATATTTCAAATTTGACACACTCCCCCATTGCTGGGGAGATGCTGGTTTCTGATGGACATCTGAATGTCAGGGACCTCCAGTAAAATCCACTTGGAGGGCATAGGGACTAAACCTCCAGAGGTTTCACATTTCCCTTATGCATGTGAATTGCCCAGTATCCACCTGGAGTGCAGATCTTCCCATGTGGTCACTAAAGGCATCTTCCCAATAGTTCTGATGGGGTGCCCGCAGCAAAGGGAGCTCTTTCTTTGGTCTTGGATCTGTATTCCCTAGGCACAATTTTCCATGTGCCTATTTCAGTCACTCTGGTTCAGGCACACTCTGGGAATCACAATAGGCAAGTGCTGGGTCCACCTGCAACTTCCTTTATGAGTTTCCAATTTCCTGACTGTGCTCACTGCTTCACTGCAGCTATAAATAGTTCCTGCCAAACCATCCAGTGTGGGCTGAGTGATTTCAGTTGATTTTCACTGAACCACTTGCCCCACCAGCTCTGGGTGGATTAAGATCAGCATCTGTCTCTATAGCCCAGGTTTCCCGAAGCCAATCTTTTTAATCCACAGCTTTTCTGTCTCTCTGCCTGTGCTTCCCTCCCCTCAGCAGCTGAGGCTCCCTGGCCATTAGTCAAGCTGGTGAATCTGTAATGCATTATTTCTTTTAAGTTCAAAGTTTCTGACTTCCGTGCAGTACTGAATCTCAGTGAATTCCCTTAGTTACCCATCTCACTGGCAGCACTGTTTCTGATGTTTTAGTCTGGTGCTAAGGAATTGCTGAGAAGTATATCCTTCCTCTAACCCACCATCACCCCTTAGACTGCATTTCTAGACCTTAGTTTTTTGCTTTCTGCTGTGACATGAAGCAAATCAGCTGACTTTGATGGCCTCCTGCTCAGAATCTGTGAAACTCACACATATCTTAGTAGAAACAGAAAATTGAATTAGAATCAGCAAACAGAGCTTACCTGAATCATGTCCAGCATTTTCAAAGGTGGTGATAGGAGGGAACTACTGGTCTATTCTGTAGAAGGTCCAAGTCTTTTGCTGAGTTTCCTCATGGCTGACTTCATCTCATGGTTCCTCAGAGTGTAGATCAAGGGGTTCAGCAGAGGGGAGATGACAGTGAAGATGACAGAGATGGCCTTGTCCGTTGGGAGGGCAGTGAAGGGCCGGGCATAGACATAAATGCAGGGCACAAAATGCAGGGTCACCACGGTGATGTGGGCTGTGCAGGTGGAGATGGCTTTCCTCCTGCCCTCCCCTGCCTGAGACCTTATTAATAACAATATGACCATATAGGAGACCAGGAGAAGGAAAAACCAGAGTGTGGTGAGCATCCCGGTATTGGAAATCATCAGCAGTTCGAGTACAAAAATGTCAGTACAGGCGAGTCTGAGGACCTGGGGGACATCACAGTAGAAGGTGTCAAGGACATTGGGTCCACAGAAGGGGAGTGGGAGCAAGAGGGAGATCTGCACGATGGAGTGGATGAAGCCCCCCACCCAGGAGCCCACAATTAACCCAATGCAACTGCTTCTCTTCATGATGGTCATGTAGTGCAGAGGCTTGGAGATGGCCACATATCGGTCTAGAGCCATCACTGACAGAGAAAATACGTCCACCCCTCCAATGAGGTGGAAGAAAAACATCTGAGTGAAGCAGCCATTGAAGGAGATGGTCTTCTTCTCAGAGAGGAGGTCCACCAGCACCTTGGGAGCTGTGATGGAGGAAAAGCAGATGTCGGCAATAGATAAATTCCGGAGCAAAAAATACATGGGGTTGTGAAGGCATGATTCACAGGTGACAGTGACCATGATGAGGAGGTTTCCCAGCAGAGTTGTCACGTACACCAGAAATAGGAGAAGAAATAAGACCAAGCTCAGCTGTTGATTCTGGGTGAGGCCAAGGAAAACAAATTCTTTTACCCGGGTGCAGTTCTCCATCTCTGTGGAACCATCCTCCTTTTGCTCTTTTGTTTCAAGCTATGTCACATGAATGAAGGGGCTGTTTGTTTTGTAGTCCTCCCAAGCACCTAGCATGCAAGCAGACGTTAAGTCTGCAGTGTTGCAATTTGTTAAACTGTCCATGTTTTAAACATTGCCGTCAGATTCTTGATCAAATCACACATCATACCATTCATTTCTTCCCTTTAGAACTATTTTGGGAAACAAAGTCTATTAAGTAGTGACATTTACATAACACTTTTAAATAGATCAAATCACCAAGGTTCAATTGATGCTTTTGGTCCAATCTTCAATATCATTAAAACTTTTCTGTGTCTGTTCTTGTCAATTGTGCTGCTTTGAAGGGAGGAGGTGAGAGTTTCCAGCTTCCTTAAAGGCAAGAAGTCAAAGGACCATCTGCAGCTTCTTATTTTTGTTTAACTGCTATTGTTTATGATTATTATCAGTTATTTCTCCACACTAAGGCTTGGTTCTGCTGAGAAAGGCTGTGGGAGCCTGGAGTCTGGGTTGCATCTCGTCCACACTCTGGATCTGTCAGTTGAATGATGGGGGCCGTGACCCTCAACTCAGGGCTGCCTGGACACTATCAGTTTGAGCACACAAGAAGGAGGAGGAATCTGAACAGAGGGGGGGCGGGGATTCACCTGGGAGTCTCCAAAATTGAAGAAAAATTTGATGCAGAAGCTCGATTTTAGGCTCTGCCAAAAGGTGGGAGCTAACTGCTCCTCCTTCCCCTGTCTGGTTGGCAACATCAGTAGATCCATCTGTAAGTGGTTGAGAAAAATCATCTGGAGAGTCAGTCAGGATGCCCTCTGCAAACATCCCATCTCAAGACTTAAAGTGTCTTGCAAATAGTTCTCTCATGTATTCCTATGAAGAAGTGGTGTTTATTTCTTTCCTATAGATAAAGACATGATATTTAGAAAGGTGAGTTCATTTTCCCAAACTGACAACACTAGTGAGTTGTTGAACGGAACTTCAGATGTGATTCTGTTTAGCTCCCAAACATTTTGCTACCAAGAACATGCAATTCCATTTGCTATCAAGAAAGTGAAATAATTGTTTAAACCTTCAATTCATGCAAGTTATTTCTTTACCTCAATTTTAGAGTAACGGTGACAGAGTTATATATTTAAAAGATCACAAAGTTTCCAGATAAATTTGGAGCTAGTATAGGTTCAACCCAACCTCCCACACATCTGCAGCGCCCTCAATAGGATGGTGAAGCAGAAATTGATGTTAGAACAATAGAACACAACTCTCTAAAGTTAGACTTAGTTGCATTTCAGGACAATTCCTTTATCTGGCAGTGAGAATGTGCTGAGCCAAGGGGGCCTTTTGTCTTTCCACATGCATTCTGTGACCCTTACAGCATGGTTGGGACTGGGCTGGCACTAACAATACTCACACAAGTCTGGCAAAGTCCTACTTGTAGGGAAATTTTTCAGAGTGCTGGAGAACACAAACCTTTAAGTGTGTAACACTCATGGGACACAATACTGGCTTGAGCAGTGCTGGGGGAGCTTGGTGGCTCTGGTAGGGCTGGTGAAGGAAGGTTTTCAGAGGAGGCAAAGGTTTCGCTCAGGCTTGCTGAACTTCCAAGAACCAGAAGCAGGATTATATGACACAGAGGCAAGAACTCATATAAGAGTTCCATAAGTGGAAAAATAACATGACTGTACAGGCAGCATGGGGGCATGCAGTGTGCTTGGCGAATCTTAGGAGCATAGAATGACAGCAGGTTTTTATTAGTAACAGAAGCTGTCCTACCTCATTGATGAATGTGTTGTCCCATTCAGTGTACTAGGTACACTTAGGTATTGTTTGGTCGATGAAGGATTGATCTCATACTTTACTTTAAGATTGTAAAACTTAAATATTTTTTTTTCAGGTGGGTGGCAGCCATGCCCTTGGACTTTTTCACCTTCAGTTCCAGTCCATTTATCTAGTATTGTGCATCAGGGAATGTTCTGGAAAGCAGTGATGGGAAGTTGTGGCTCTTGCTTGAGTGTGGGGGAGAGGAAAGGATAGTGACCTTCTTCCAGAGGCAGACCTCGCTAAGCCATTCTCACTTTTCTCTGCCTTTTCCCTCTGAATCATGCTTAGAGGATGGAGGGTGGGGAATCACACAGCAGGGGGAGGCACTGGTGTCCCCAGAACAACGCCTGCTTTTTTAGAAGGAATTTTATGATTCTTGTGACTCATTCCACCTCATGCATAGCCAGCAGACATTTATTGCAATCTTGCCACGTATGTGGATAAATGGATGGAACTGAAGGACATTGCATGAAGGGAAATAAGCCAGACACGGAAATGCAAGTAGTGCATATGTGGAAGCTACAAGAGTTGACCTGAAGGTAGAACAGTGATTAGTAGAGACTGAGAAGGGTGTGTGTGGGTGAAAAAGGGAGGCTGAATTAGGTCAGTGCAAGCTGGTTCTATGCATATGTGGAAATATCACATGGGACCCCTTTAATATGCATAAGTAATACATGTTAATCTAATAAAAATAATGAGCAAAAATGTATGTAGTTAAATTGGTTTACACTGCTAAAGTGTTTGCAGTCTAATAAGTGCACATGACTTGTGCAAATTAAAAGACAATGCATGATCAGAAAGTGAGATGTTGTGAGAGAAGTAGAGAGAGATTTGGTAGCAAAGGAGAGATGGTAGGTGATGAAATCATTTGTAGCAATAATCAAAACTACTATTTTCTGAGCACTTTGTATGGCGATGTGTTATAGTGTTGATGTATTTCATTCTTACCTTCACTCATTAGGTGACATGGCAGGGGTCTATTTTGGATGCAGGGACAGATGTAGGAAATGGAGGAGAAGGAAAGAGGATGAAAGTCAATGCTGTTCTCTTCCACATCTCCCCCAATTCATTCCCTATGGGTTAAGATTTCACATCGCAAGGGCATTTGAAGAAGTCCACATGAGGAAAAGCATTTGACAGAAACCCTTCTTCCATCAAAGTCAGTCTGAGGAAGTGTGACCAAGAAGCAGCTCAGGGGCTCTCAGCAAATGCATGGCGACTTCGCTCACGCCCAGAGTGCCTTCTGCATCCTCCTTAACACACCTTCCCTGTGGCCCGTGTTTGACACCCACCGTTGTCCTGCTTGTCAGTAGAGGATGATCTTGGCTCTGAAGCATTTG